>JAMPIV010004644.1:150000-410770 GCA_024509875.1 Oreohelix idahoensis
TGTAATGAGAGAGAGAGAGAGAGAGAGAGAGAGAGCAAGAAAGAGAGAGAGAGAGAAAGAGAAAGAGAGAGAGAAAGAGAGAGAGAGAGAGGAAGAGAGAAAGAGAGAGAGAATAAACAGGTAAATAAAACACAGACTTATAGATAGGTATACACACGCCTACTCTTCCTTATAACCAGTCTTATTGTTTAGTCTGTTATCAAAGGAAATAATTTTGTTTAACATATCAGAATGGTCCACGCGCGCGCGCGCTGTGGAAGCAAAGATAAAGATATGGATTTAAAACTCAGCCCGTTCGCGAGACAGTACCGAGTTGACCTGTCCTTTTTTTTAAAATAACGAAAATATAAGTATTTATTAAAGTGTATGTTAGTTTCAATCATGGTTATAGCAAGGTGACTTAATGTAATATGTTGATTGTATTATCTCTATCTTTTCCCGTGTGTAGTTCAGTATTGTTTTAAAAGCCAAAATACGCTATTTTCTAAACTATTATGTTGTCTAATTTTCACTGACTGGTTAGGTAGTTTGTAGTGACTCGGGTCCTTAGTTATTTTTAAAGTAATATGTTTGTAGTTACTATGAGAAGTTCTTTATAGAAGCAGCTTGTGAGTACAGAAATACGACTCGAGCGCATGTGTTGTGGAATCAAATCAATTTATCGATCTACCCAAACATCTTTGCGCTACATCCAAGCAAGTATTTGAAATAGACTATAAGTCTATACAAGTTTAGAGTGTTGTTATCAGAAAGTATTACAAGTTGTAAGTATCACGGATAATTTTTCAAAACCCAAATATAATTTGCTTTCGCACGAGTTTAACAATAGACGAGAAACGTAGATAAGGTTTAAACTAAGGAATTTTTCTCACTATTATACCTAGCACATAAAATAAGTCGGATAATTCTTAACTTAGCTAAACCATACACACATGTAAGGATTTAACAAACAACTATTATTAAAATACCTATTAGTCTAGACATATTAACTTTGAAACAACCTTTACCAACACTGGCTAGCGAAAAAGCGAATACACAGACATGTCTTTTAAATAGAAAACAGATATTTAATACAACACACGGATAAGGAATAATAAGTTAGTCTCGGAGTTAACATCTTAACAAAACACACAGATAAAAATAACAGAGATATTTATTTATATTTAACACCTTAACACAAAAACACGAAGACCGAAAACATAAACGAAAACAAACGAATACAACCAAAACAGATATTTTTAAAGATATTTATTGTATATATCCTAGCGAAAACAAACAGCTATATAAAAATATTTATTTTTTATACATAAAGAAGTGTTATATATTTTAACTTCCTATTATTATTTTTATATTATTATAGGGAAAAACAGACGAATACACACATATACATATAATACATTTAGAACTTTGCATAGGGTTTTCTTCCAGTCTCTGAGTGTTAAGAAAATACGCCTAGGGAAAAAAAAATGAAAACACAAACACATACCCAGATATTTTTCCACAGAGTCTTAATACCCTTAAAAAGACACAGACATATATCTCTTAAAGGCCAGAGATATTTAACACAAAATACGAATAAAAACAGAATAACATACGTTTGGTGGTGAGCTGTTGCTTTTTCAGAAGTTTGATATGAGAAGGCTTTCACAACGTTTTTTCAGAGACGTTCACCGGTCCAGGTCTTGTTAAAGAATGAGACATGTCTAAAACAAGTCATGATTAAGACAATGACTTTCCAATAAAAGTAGTCCGAGCGTATGAATTTCGTGATGGAGCCAGATTGGTTGTTGTGTAGAGACACAGTTTCAGAAAATATTTCGCGCGCAAGCGCTTCGGCATGGTTTGGTCGATAAAAACGTTATCATAACGTATGAACAGGAAAATCGACCCCGCCCTGGTTTGAAACCAGATCGATGGCCCCACAAAACATCACGCGTAAATTTCTGTTCACGTCACTAGGGCAAAACACAATCGAACAATAGTAGGAAATTTATAAAAGAAACATTCCTTCGCTCATGTGTTCGAATCCGCTACTTAAGGTTTTCAAATTTTTTTAAAGTTTTTATTTTATTTTTTTATTTTACAAGTGCGACATGTGGTGATAGGTTTTTATATTGTCTCCCAATCGTGCCAAACAGGAGGCGACCATGGAAATATAGTACATTAAATAAAAAGAAATATGTATGTGAGGTGATAGAAATATCCCTGCCAGGTTATTGAAATATGACCTCTAGACGACAGAAATATGCCCTCTAGACGACAGAAATATGCCCTCTAGACGACAGAAATATGCCCTCTAGACGACAGAAATATCCCCTCGATATGATAGAAATGTGACCACCGGGCAAACAATATTACATTAGTAAGAGATAAGCAAAGAAATCTCATCACGACAGTAAAGGGACAGGAAACAAGATGGGCAGGGCATATCAGAAAAACTCTGAACAAGGAACCACCAGAGACACAGTTCAATGTTCCTCAAGCTGAAAACGATCAAGCTGTTAATACAAACATTCCACGGAAGGAAGAAATCATCACGTCAATCAATGGGTTAAAGAATGGAAAAACGCCTGACCACGATAACTTAAATGCAGAGCTAGTAAAGTATGAACGTGTGTGTGTATGACCAAGGGTGTTAAAAGAAACAAAAAAACTACGTGTGTTTTGAGTTGTATTAAACATGGATGAGAGAGAAAGAGAGATAGAGAGAAAGAAAGAAAGACAGAGAGAGAGAGAGAGAAAAAAAGACAGAGAGCGATAGAGATAGAGATAGAGAGAGAGAGAGAGAGAGAGAGAGAGAGAGAGAAAGAGAAAGACTGAGCGAGAGAGATAGAGACACAGAGAGAGAGAAAGATAGAAAGAGACAGAGAGAGAGAGAGGGAGAGAGATAGAGAAAGAAAGAGAGAGAAATAAAAAAATGCCCCGCGTGCGCGCTGTGGCAACAAAGATATCGATTAAAAAACTCAGCCCGTAGGTGACCCAACATGTTTGCGAGACATGTGACGATTTTCCCCTGTCGTTTAAGAAATAAGCTTTATTAACGTGTTTGATCGTTTGTATCATAACAAGGCGTTTTTCTTTGTGTAGTTCGACAAATATGGTATGTTCTAAATATTATTTTTTAATGTGATAAAAATGTTTATTAATTTTTGAGTTATCAGATTCTGTCTTTTTTATATTTGTTATGTTAACACAAATAAACCTCGCAAAAATAAAATGAACAAAATACTTGTCTAACAGTAGGTGACAAACATGACTAAGTTTTAAACTAAGGAAAATTATTAACCTATAGTACATAATCGGGTAAGTCTTAACTAAAATCAACCGTTCTTTAAAAATGACGTGTAAAAATTTAACATAACACACAGATAACAATTTAGTATCTGAGTTAACATCTTAACAGATATTAACAGTTAGACTATTTTGAAACAGCCTTTAGCAACACTGGCTAGTGAACAGACATATCTTTTTGTTTAAATATTTAATACAAAACACGAACAACTAAAACTTTTTATAATGTTATTAAATAGAAATTATTTTAACAACCTAACACAGAGTACCGAATACACACACACACACACACACACACACGCACGCACGCACGCGCGCGCGCACACACACACACACATTTAGACCTTTGTGTAGGTTATGTCTTCACAGTGTCTGTTAAGAAAAATACGCCTAGCGAACAACAAACTGCCAGATATTTAAACAGAGAAATAACAGACATATATTTAACATTCTAACGTGTTTCTCACTTTTTTGTTAAGTTTTATTTCAAAAATACTTTGTTAGATACTCTATTTTATTTATTTTTTTTTGTAAAACTTTTGTTTAAAATGGTTGGTCGCAAAGAAAAAACTTATCTCTAATGCCTTTCTTTTCCCCGTCAACAAACCATCCAGACACCTGCGTGTATTACAAATAAACGATAACTGGATTTATGCTGGAACGTGCCGAAACAGACCTCAAAGTATTCACACCTGTTCCCTGAGTAAATAACTGCTAAGGGCTCAAGTAGTAGTATACAATGAGGTAAACAGGTATCATTCTACCCCTCCATCTTGCCCCTCCTGTGTCTTCTTGTTATCTCAAGTCCGCCATCTTGCCCCATATACCCCTCTTCTTGTTATCTCAAGTCCGCCATCTTCCCCCATATACCCCTCTTCTTGTTATCTCAAGTCCGCCATCTTCCCCCTCCTCTTCTTGTTATCTCAAGTCCGCCATCTTGCCCCTCCTCTTCTTGTTATCGCAAGTCCGCCATCTTGCCCCATATTCCCCGCTTCTTGTTATCTCAAGTCCGCCATCTTGCCCCTCCTCTTCTTGTTATCTCAAGTCCGCCATCTTGCCCCTCCTCTTCTTGTTACCTCAAGTCCGCCATCTTGCCCCATATACCCCGCTTCTTGTTATCTCAAGTCCGCCATCTTGCCCCATATAACCTCCCCTTGTAATCTCAAGTCCGCCATCTTGCCCCTGCAGCGCTCCTGCAGAATTTTTGCTATATAAAAGTCATGCTCCTGCAGGCGCTCCTGCAGCGCTCCTACAGAATGATACCTGTTTACCTCATTGTATACTACTGTCGTGTCTCCAAATTTACTCACTAAAATGATCTCGTAAAAACGTGGATTTTGAGCGCGTGTACTAAGAGTTAACCTAATAAAGAAAACACATAAAAACGTGAAAGTTAGACTTCTTCCAAAAGGAAAACTTAGTAAATCCTTCCAGATAAGAACTAGAGTGACGTTGGGATGCCAACAGTTACGTCCGGAATAAATTATTTTGTAGTTATAAGAATGTATGTCACCTCGCAGAGATGATAATTTTGTTAGAATTCCCATTAACGTCATTCTCTTTTCTACGTAAGCTGTTTTGATTCATGGTTGTAAAAGGGATATTACGACAGCGGTTTCCCCTTGATTTCCGTCAGTTTATTTACGGAATCTCCACTTTCTTTTGAATAACACGCCGAATCCAAAGTGAAATGGAGGAAGTTTAGGATCCCCCATCTTGCCGACTTCACGTCACAAAGCTTAGATATGTTTTATACAGATATGCGCCCCTCACAGCTACCATACCTAGCCCTCGGTAATAACCGCCTAAGAACATAATATTTTGCAAGAAATAGTTTCCAAAATGATTCTGCTCTATTCCATGCCACTACCGTCTCAGTTACCGAATTAACCATTTCTGTTCTGCTTCGCTTGGTTGCATTCTACAGGTACCTGTAAAACTGAGCGTCATTGGGGCAACACAATTTATTTGTAAGAACTGTTATATCAGACATTGTAAATGTGTCGTGTAGGATTAAAAACAGGTGCTTGTAAACTTAAAGCCATGATTTCCTAAAAACAAAACAAAAATAAGGTAATTAATGATCATCCAAAGATATGTCAACAGGTATTAGTGATCATATGTCTTCGTTTCATGTGCGTTTCAAGGCTTTTTGTCAATTTGATTTTACATTTTTGGACTGCAAGCTATAAACTCCGTGAAAAATTGTTTGTGGCTTTTTAGTGCATTTTTTTTTTCGTACGCCCGCTAATACTCGAGGCAAAATCTCAGGTTATTATTTATGTCTAACCTGACATTGATTTTACGTGAGTATCCCTTTATTTCTTGTACAGAGACAGGTGTCCCTCGCCATTCAGGCAAATACTCGCCGATTTCGGAGGTACCAATTGCAGCTGGGTCGGCTCAGGAGCCGCCAGTCCCTGGTCGACGACACTCCTTCAAATGTCCTCGCCAGGTCTCGAGTTAATCCAGTCCAAATCCCGGTCGACGAAAAATCCTCAAATGCCGTCGCCCGGGTTTGATCCTGTATCACCCGGTCGCCAGAGCGGTGTTGTAACCACTACGCCTGTGTTTAAAAAATTTTTATTTTTCTATTTCCTTCTTTTTAGTGTTTTTTGTTGTTGTTTGTACATTTAAGTCAAATGTAATACATCCGCTAATGACATTATCAGTTTGAGATAAACGACTCCAAAGCACATGAGGCGGATTTCATTATTCAGTATATTACACGGAAAGTTAATATGTTTTTATTTTTTATTTTTTATTAAATTTTGATGAGTTGTAAATTATATTTTTTTAAATGTAGTTGTCAGTTGCGTGTATGTCTGTGCACGCGCGTGCGATAGTGTGTTTGTGTGGAGGGGGAGGGAGGAGACGTTTCAATATTTTTCTCAAGAAAGACAATTTTGTTGGAAAGGATACACCTAGATTATGTGCAGTTATCGCCCATGTCACTGATGAAACTATACCCAAAAAAAAAAATTTATATTAGTTTTAATGTTATTCATTTTATTAGTTTTACGACCGATTATTGTATTGTCATCAGGAATACACAACTATGCCAAGTTTCAGAGCTATTGCTCACCTTGAAGTGATCGAAAAATCGATTGCAAGATTTGAAGGTGACATACCTTGCAAGTTAAAGAAAAGCCTGTAAAAAGCACGCAACTCTCGTAAAATATATGTACCTAAATTGATTCACATTTTAATTTTTTTTCTCTTCCCTTTTATCTCAGTTTGAACACAGGTCTTCATATCAATCCTTCTTTTTTGTGCCGTCTATTCAAGATATTTTCACACCTTCTATATCGTGGTTCCCAAACTTTTCAAGCCACCGCACCCTTGGTTTCCTAACTGATCCCCCAGTTCACCTCTACTCTACCTTTTAAAAAGCATTTTTCAGAATAGTGGTTTGTACAATCTACCAAGGAAGATAATGAAATTAAAATTAAATGTACTCATTAATTCAAAATCCAATTAAAATTGTTCACTTTATTTTATTAATTAAAAGTGATGAATCTGATCCATGGATACTGTCGTAGATTTAAAAAAGATAGGTAAAGGGATTTATTTGGTCCCGTCTGAGTAGAGGTGATAGTGGTAAACAAGGGAGAAGTAAGGTATAAGAAATAGATTTCACGAGTAAATAGTTTAAGGGTAGAATCTTTCTCTGGATTGAGAAGATATTCTAGTCCAGCCTATCTTTACGACTGTAATTTATTATCAGACAGTCCTACTCTCCATACATGTAACATATACGTTTAACCACTCACACACAAACACATATGTGACTACAAGACACACAACCGCGAAAACTATGGATAATAGGGTATGGGGCTGACCGACACGACAAATTAAGTTTTGTTTAGTTTATTATCACTTAAACTTCTCACAACATCAAACATATAGAAATCAATATAAATCAAGTTTACAGAATTATGAAAATAACCCCATAAGTGCCCTCCCATCTGTTGAGAAAAGATCCCGCATGAAGTTAATAACCCAAAAGGTCAAAGAGTAACATTAGGGTATAGAATAGATAGTATAGTCAAGAACAAAGGTTCTACTTAAGCTATCCAGTAAAATAATCGGTTAGCGAAAAAAAAGTGAGTACAATGACTGTAACAAAAGGAAAATATTTTTCACTGTCTTTCTCGTTTTTTCACTCAGTCATTCTGTTGCCACAGACGTACTTGCTTACCCAATACTTGGCGTAGGTATTCCTTGGAAAGAACAATAACAATGTATGAAGCTATAGTGTCAGGTGGTCAACCAAATATGGCCCCAGACTAGCCTTGGTATTTAATAATAAGTCCGAGGTAGTCGCCAAACCTGACATAAAGAAACTATATCAATTTGCCAAAAGTCAGGAAAAGACATTGAATGATGATATAGACCAGAAATTCAACACCATTTCAACAATATATAAGGAAAGCAGCAAATCATGCTTGGGATTCCAGGAAAGGAAGAAGCAAGACTGAATAGCACCAGAAACATTAAACACCATAACGATGAGAAAGGAAATGAAAAGAGAGAAAACGGAAGCGAAGTCCCCCAGGTTAAAGCAACTATATAGCGAACAGTACAGTCAGCTGGACAAGGAAGTTAAACGCCGAACCCGAGCCAACAAGAGGAATTTCCTAGACGATATGGCAAGATAGGCAGAAGAGGCAGCACTGAGAAATGAACAAAGCACAGTATACAAAATAACTAAATTCATCAGCGGAAAACGAGGTGCAAACAATATTACATTAGTAAGAGATAAGCAAGGTAATCTCATCACGACAGCAGAGGGACAGGAAACAAGATGGGCAGAGCACTTCAGAGAAACTCTGAACAAGGAACCACCAGAGACACAATTGAATGTTCCTGAAGCTGAAAACGATCTAGATGTAAATACAGAACTTCCACGAAAAGAAGAAATCATCACAGCAATCAAAGGGTTAAAGAATGGAAAAGCTCCTGGCTACGATAACTTAAATGCAGAGCTATTTAAGACCCTGAGCTAGCAGCAGAACTATTAGAACCACTCTTTGCACAAGTATGGAAAACAGGGACAACACCAACAGAGTGGAACAAAGGAATAATTGTCAAATTGCCCAAGAAGGGAGATCTTCAGACTGCAATAGTTGGAGAGGAATCACTCTTCTCTCAGTTCCCAGCAAAATACTAGGCAGGATAATTATACAGAGAATTTCAAAAGCAGTAGACCACAAACTGAGGAAAGAACAAGCAGGATTTAGAAAGAGCAGAAGATGTGTAGATCATATATTTACTCCCAGGAACATTATAGAGCAGTGCTCAGAATGGCAAAGACAGCTGTACATTAATTTCGTTGATTTTGAAAAGGCTTTTGACAGCATATATAGGGACAGTTTAAGGAAAATACTGAAGGCTTATGGAATTCCAAGCTGCATAGTGTCAATCATAAAAAGCCTATATGCCAACTTTACGTGTAGTGTTGGGCAGAGCAACTTAACCTTTAAGGTGAAGACAGGAGTACGACAGGGATGCCCCTAATCAACCCCTCTATTTTTAACAGTCATAGACTGGGTAATGCGCCAGACAACAGAGGGCAGTCCAAGAGGAATAAGATGGACTACATTTTCTACATTGGAAGATCTGGAATATGCAGATGACATTGCACTACTAGCACATTCACATCAACACATCCAGGAAAAAACGGATAGACTTAATAAGTATAGCCAGCAGGTGGGCTTGAACATCAATGTAAAGAAGTCAGAGGTCATGACGCTCAATGTGAGCAACCCTGAGCCCATATCAGTAAGGAAACAGCCTATTTTAGCCTAAACAACATCTGGAAGTCCTCTCAATACAGCACAAGCACAAAATTAAGATTATATCAGAGCTGTGTGCTTTCTGTGCTTCTCTATGGTGCGGAATGCTGGAGAGTTACAGAGAAGGAAATGTCGAAATTGTCCTCTTTTCACACAACATGCCTAAGAAAAATTTACCGAATCTTTTGGCCGAATACCATCACCAACCAAGATCTGCTTACTCGGAGCAAGCAAGAGGACATGCACACTATCATAGCTGGCAGACGCTGGAGCTGGGTTGGCCATGTCACCAGAAGAGACCCCGATGCCATCACAAGAACAGCTATGCTTTGGACCCCTGAAGGAAAACGAAAGAGAGGCCGACCAAAAACAACTTGGCGGAGGACTGTGGAGGCTGAGATGCAAAGAATGAACCAGAGTTGGGGCACTGTACGAAGGATGGCCACCGACCGAGCAAAGTGGAATCAATTTGTTGTTGCCCTTCAAGACGCCACTAGGCGTGATGGCCACTGACTGCTTTGACGGTTGGCGGCTAAGGATCAAAGAAGAAGCAGACTTTCTTGCAGAGACTTATTCATCGAGACCAACTTTTCAAAAAGATCACAGAGGTATGCAACTTTTAACAGAAAGTCAGTGTCCAGAAAGCTACTTAGCACTGACATGCTTTTCTTCTTCAAGATAAGAATAGAGTTCCCGCCTGAGTTAAAAAAATGCGCGATAATACATTTCCTATGGAAAGCCATCGAGTGCAGCTATAAAATAAGATATACGTATGCTCAGCCCCCATATCGTGACACATTTTACTGAGAAATCTAGCTCTATGAGGTCGAGTTTTAATAAAGTTCACCACATTTATGATAGTTTGCAGGACTTCATTCAAATCAACACTCAAATGCTGTGAAGCAAGTGCTTCCCTATGGATAATACAATGAGTCCAAAAAGCATCAGGAGTTTTGCCACGGATGAGGGCTTGTAGGCTACTGTAACAGCCCGACATTGAACGAGCACCATTGGTACACACCCCAACAGAATGAGTCCAGTCTATTTTATTTTCCGCCATGAAGTTGTCCACAATTTCAAATAAATCTTTGCCTGTCGTACCTGCATTTATGTCCTTACAAAAAAGAAGATCTTCCACCATTTCGTTTTTTTCATCAACAAGCCGCACAGATTTAAGTGAGCATTTCTATTGCTATCAGTGGCCTCATCAAGCTGCAAAGCAAAGTCCTTCCCCCTCATTTTTTCTATAATCTGATCATTAAGATCCTCTCCTAAACCTTGAACTCGACGGCTGATTGTACTGTCGGTCAAAGGAATGGGCAAAAGCTGTTTTTCCGCGGACTCTCCAACCATAATGGACACCTTATCAATAGCGAACGGTAAAACGAGTTTATCTGTAATCGTATGGGGTTTCTGGGATCTCAAGACGCAGCAATAGAGACCGCAGTCAGCGACTTATAGCTTGACTGCTTGCGTCAGGACCAGCGAACCAGAGCTGGTCAAGACCGTGCTCCACCTCCACGTGGTGATCCTGGAAACAGTCTGCAGCAGTGCATTCTGGCTGAGCGAGCACGGATCGAAGAGGGAAGGCAAACCCGGTCCCAAAAAATGCCGTGCAGAAGTCGGATGTGTCGACCGAAAGGTGCAGATATCACAGCTTAGGCGCAAACAGACACAACGCAACCACCATCCTTTTCAGGGCGAACGAAGAAAAAGAAGAAGAAGTATGGGGTTTCTTAACATTTTGCTACCCGGTATGCTACCTTGTAGGACGCTAGAAGAGCTTTACTCGAGATTGTCACCTGTTTCAAAAATGCTGGTATGCAGATTTTCTTAGTTTCCCAAATCCGACACTATTAACTTGTGGTGCTTACGCTCCTCTGTATCATTCAGTTTCTTTTAGATATTTATAAAGTTTTCTTGGCGAATTGGCTAATCATGCCTCTACAAACGTTCCCTAGAACAAGAAATCAATCTAAGGCATAAAATGTACTTACTATCAAATACTCACGAGGGAGAGCATAATCTCTGTTCTCATATAGAAATATACACTTCCTGTTCCCTACAGGAATAATATCTATCTCTTGATAGATTAACACTTGCTTGAAGTAGCTGGACATATGTATATACTCGCGAGAGCCAGTCAGTACAACCACAGACATACAACCTGTCCTAGTGTGTTTTCTCACCGCACAGCTACCCCTCGAATCTCCTAAGCAATAATGACCTCTAGTCCTCAGCGTGGTGTGACACCTTAGCACTTTTTTATTCGTTAACCCAATACTTTTGGATTAAATTCATTGGTCAAGCTTCGCTGTTCTCGACCATTCTATTTATGTCCCTAGATTGTTATAATCACTCACTTTTGGTAAACGTGAGCTGCTATCTTGAAATGTTGTCAGTAACATTTATTATTATTTTCATTCATTATTTTTTTTTCTCTTGTGAGATGCCCTAGCTGCTTGTCTCATTCTGAATCATAACAATAGCGCGGAAAATGCTAGCGTAGGTGTCTCGGTTACATATATTCGCCCGGGATACATTTGCGTTCTATCAACAACCATCTAATCCCTAACTATAATGATCTATCCTATACCTGCTCCTGTACATATACATTTATAAACTATCATGGAAAGTCGCAAAGATAGAACCATAAATGTAGTGTCATTCCATTACCAATAATTACTACATCAATTAACTTATAAGGTATCGCGACGTGGGATAGGTGCGTATATCAACCATTACAAAAGGGTATAATACATGACCTTATAAGGTACAACAACTCATCAGTGATAATTTAATACATGCAATATATATAATACCTTTATACACATCGACATGGTAGCTGTCTCTAGAAATAGAGATTTGTCAGCACTCGTAATGTCTTAAATATCTGCCGTCAATGTCAATACTGAATTGAAACAGTCAGATAGGCGGAGTTACACTTAATGACATGGCGAAACGTGCATAGTTAACTGTCCTGGAGCGATAGTGAAAAACATGTGTCGATAATCAGGTCAGATTTGAATGTGCCCGACTGAATATAGCCTTGGATGCCCCGTTCAAGTCGTTAATTCCGTCTAAAACTATAGACGTCATATGCGTATAGAACTTTATGAAGTATAAAACATCCTTCTGGGCTAGTTATGTCAACGTGTCTACGTGGCTGTGTCATTATTATCATCTCTTAAGTAGACACATATAATTTCTTTGGCAATTCATCTACAAACTCTAAGCTATCATTACTGCTCAAAGTAGCAATACTGCGAAGCATGTCATGTTTCTGGTGTCGCTATGTAGTCAGCGCAATGGTAACTGGGGTACGTCATTCGTGGGTGGTTATGGTGGAAGGGTGTGAGATCTGTCGTGGGGATATTCACCATTGGTGCATCTTGTGCATTCTTTACTACCTGTATATGGGTAAGAGGAATTTCTTGCATTTCCATAACTTGGCTTTGACTATTCCATTTTTTTTTCTTTTGCAAATTAAATGTGCATATAAGTGAAATTTATACACTACACTTAAAAAATAATATCACTATAATTATCAATCCCGATCCTCTGGTGTGCTGAATCAGATATCTTGGGGAATACATTGACAAGCTCTGTGAGTTTATCTAGAATAAGTACATAGTCAGGACTCTGTGTTGACCTAGAATGAAATATAGCCTGGACTTTATATTTCTCTGAATTACTTTAGAGTTAATGTTTTTCTTTTCAGAGTTCCATACTCTCGCCCTTTAAGGAGTTAAATGGCTGGTGTGAGTGTCCAGGTGTCTAATAAATCAGCTAACTTAAACACTGGAGACGATAAAAATAATAAAATAAAAAGTGACTTTGTGGTAGGTACTATGTTGATAGAGTACCTAATAAGCACTGTGTTGGGGGAGTGCTGCGATTAGTACTTTGCTGGGGGAGTACTTTACGATGATTAGAATGCCTGCATAAATTTTGAGAATTCTTTCGCAAGCTCTAACAATGTAATTTCTCTACCGGAGAGACGACTGCCGTAGTGTGATAAAGTTGGTATCGATTGTGATGTGGTGTTTGCAGTCGCTCTGCAGGAGAAAGAGGACGACGGAATATTAGGACGATGTTGTGAAAATGGGGTTGGCTTGTAAACTGGGTGATGATTTCTTCTGAACTTGGCTCGTACATGCTCTTGTGGTAGACGTAATAACTTCGCTCGTGGCGATGAATCTCCTGATGAGGGGCGGTAAGGGCTCTTGGTAGTTGTATGTATCTCAGTGTTGGTAGTATTATCTATGCAATCGATGTCGCTTTCTTCTCGTTCTGTTATCTCAAGTTCTGATTCATAAGGTGCTAAAGGCGTATCAACAATGTTCTTTTCGCTGTGTGTTTCATTGGAGGGTTGCGATGCTTCAATCTTTGTATGTTCATCTATAGGGCGCTGACTGTAGTGGGTTATGCTGTTTCTTGCTGCTTGTAAGGGCCTCTCATCTTTGCTGTCCCAGCTGGAGTCTGAAGACTGGTGTGTCGATTGTTGCTGGCTTCGGACTAGCGGTTGTGATCCTCCACTGCCATGGTATGTTTGACTCTTTACGTAAGGATGGGGTTCATTTTTATGTGCTGATACCGGTGTGCTGCTATCTCAATCGTGTAAACTATTGTCTCGAAATACTAATCTTTCTCTTAATTCCGCCAACGGAATGTCATCTTCGTCTACTGACGTGTCTCTACAGCGATTTACTCGATCTATAGCATACTGTAATTGATTTCAGCATCGATATCAAGATCAATATCAAGATCATCATCTATATCAGGTTCACTGTGGGAGGTCTTTGACTTATCCGTGGAATGATAGTAGTTCAATGTGGCTTTACGAATGGGTCTGCCATTAGATAAAACTGGTGGTGCTATCGGGCGATGATCATCTTTCTTCATTTGTGCTGCATGAGCTTTGGTGATCGTGTTCTTTTCTTCATGCCATAGTATGTAATTTATAGGTGTTGTCTTTTCGAGTACCTTATATCCATCGAGCCATCGTGCGTCAAATTTGTTATCTTCTTATAATAAACCTTATTACCAACTTGAAATTTTTCCAATGTAGCTTTTTTGTCCTGTTGTTTCTGCCATTTCCTGAAAGCTTTCTGCGAATTGCGATTAGCTATCTGGTGCGCTCTATGTTTCTCTCGTAGGATAATTTCGATGGGATCTTCTCCGACATACTTCCTCTTAGGTTGCTAGAGGTTGTCTAATGGAAATGTCGGTTCACGTCCGTATAACATGTAGAATGGTGACAGTCCCGTCGTCTCATTTGTGTTTACGCGTATTGCTTCGAGCGCTTGATTGATGTATAGGTCCCAGTATTGCACATTTCCTTGTATATACTTGGCAAGGACGTCATGTAGAGTGGCATGCGTTCGCTCATTTCTTCCGTTTGCCTGGGGCCTGTAGAAACTAAGAGTGGTGTGTTAAATATGCAGAGTCTTGAGTGTTTTCTTGAAAGCGTTACCGACGAATTGTTTCCCGTTGTGTGTGATTATTCTCCTAGGGCACCCATGTCTTGGTAGGAATTCTTGCAGAAAAAACTCAGTCACTGTCGCTGACGTTACATTTTTGAGGGGATAACTTTCAGGTCATACTGAATATTGGTCTACGATGTGCAGCAGGTATCTATTTCCGGACTGGGTGATGGGGTATGGACCAGAAATGTCCATGCTTATGACTTCCATAGGGAAATGGGATGGTTTCATCTCTTGCAAAGGAACTTTAGTTGGTCTCATATTTCTCATTCTGCACGTTTTGCAAGTACTAACATATTCAATGATGTCTTTCTACATTGACACCCAGTAGTACCTTTTCTTAATAATGTCGATAGTTTTATCCCTTCCAACATATCCGTTATTGTCGTGAAACTGCACTAATAACTCAGGCAATAATAGCTGGAGAATCACTTTCTGTAGTCTCCCTTCTTGTTTCTCGTCAATGTAATATAAATCTTGGTTATGTGGCAGAATAGTAAATTGTTTGAGTGACGTAGGTCTCGTTTCCACTTGCTTAATAAGCTTGAGAATTTCGGGGTCTTTCCTCTGCTCAGTGTGTACGTCAAATGTGTCCAAATCTACTTTTTCTGATGTATCTGTGTCTATTGTGGTAGTGTTAAAGTCGACATCTACACTGTTGGAATTTATGATGTTAATCTCCTTTGCGTTGTCGTTGATGTCGGTAAAAGCATCAGGATCATCTTTCTGTGTGCTATTAGGGTGTGGGATTCGAGAAAGGAGGTCTGCACAAGTGTTTTGAGTACCTGGGATGTATTCAATTTTTGTGTCACAGGACTGCAATTTCATGGACCAGGTCTGTAATTTCTTGGGCTGCTCATGTGTCTTAGTGAGCCAATTTACCAAGGGTTGGTGGTCCGTTCTGATTATGAGCTTGGTACCTCTAATGTAAAAATCGAGTTTCTGTATCGCATAATGTATGGCGAAAGCTTCTTTCTCCGTAGTTGACCATCGTCTCTGTGTTTCGGAAAGGGCGTGTGACACAAATGCTATGGGCATCTCGTTGGGAATCTCCGGTATGATCGGTGTCTCGTCTTCTTCTCTGGGTTGGTCTAGACAAGCGCCTATTGCGGTATTGGACGCATCAGTATATAGGATCATTGGACGAGATGTATCAGGATGAGCAAGAAGCGGTATTGTCGTAAGCGCATTCTTGAGGCAGTAAAAGGATTTTTAACATTCTTCCGTCCACTTGAATCGTGAATACTTTTTTGTAAGACCAATAAGCGGTTCAGCGGCGTTTGAGAAGTTAATAACGTGGCGTCTGTAATACCCACAGCAACCAATATAAGCTCGTACTTGCTTCACTGTTGTGGGGGCGGGCATCTTCCTGATCGCTTTCACTTTGTCTTTGTCAGGGCGAATGCCATCTTTGTTAACTATGAATCCTAAATATTTGGTTTCAGCTTTTAGGAACTCACATTTGCTAAGCTTGAACTTAACTTGGTGGTGTCGGAGGCGATCACAAACTTGCTCAACCTTCTTTAAGTGGTTATTGTCGTAGATTTTTGATAGGAGAATTAAGATCAATTACGGTTCCGTCTGGATAGAACTAGAACAGGTGATAGCTCAGTGGGAGATAATGTAAAGAAATAGATTTTTCACGAGTGAAATGGTGAAAGGTAAAGACTGTCCCTGGATTTGAGAGATAATATATCCAGCCTATCGGTTACGACTGAGATTCTTAGATCAGTGTCAATAGCTTGAGGTTTCCAGTACATAGGAAATGTCAGGTTGGTACTTTCTCTCAGTATAAAAATATTTGGTCACACCACAACTGGTCAAACGTCGGGAGATGTTAATGTTTGTTAAGTCACCGCAACGGGCTAACTATAATTGAAATTTGCAAAGAAATCTGGATCTATATGCCCAGTTACAAAGTCACTCTTAATGTTCTTTGGGTGGTATTCTGTCTCTTTCTGGGTGTAAACACAACTCAGACAGTTTTTACCTTGAAGAAACCCAGATACTAATTAAATTGTTCTTTTGTATGGTTACTCTCAGATTTACATGGAAGCCGCTGGTAAGGTTTAGGGTTTGACCCAATACTTCACACAAGCTTCTGAGACTATCTCCACCGAAAACTAAGAACTCTACTTAATACAAGTGATTCTAGAATCGTAGCTAGATGTCTTCTG
This sequence comes from Oreohelix idahoensis, assembly GCA_024509875.1. Classification (NCBI taxonomy): domain Eukaryota; kingdom Metazoa; phylum Mollusca; class Gastropoda; order Stylommatophora; family Oreohelicidae; genus Oreohelix; species Oreohelix idahoensis. The sequence goes on from JAMPIV010004644.1 coordinate 166,753, forward strand.
AATCTGTGGCGGTACTGGATAAATTGAGTTAGAATGCTGGGGTTTATATATCTGAAATCAAAGGGAATATACACTATACACCGAAAACCAGACTCTCTGCCAGATTTAGCACCTACGGGGAAATCTCTCTGCTCAAATTCTAGATGAAAAGAAATCTACACACTTTACCGCTGCAACTCGAGCACCTAGCGAAACGGTCTTTTTTTTAGATCAGGCGTAACGTAATTGACCAGACCCTGCGAGATTTCTTCGATCGAAAATTCACACTATTTACCGCCTGCAGACGTGGTCATAGAACGAAATCGAGCGAGACCCGTCCTTTTGGTCTGGCTATTCTCACCGTGTTTAATTACTTTCCAAACGAACAATTCAGGGGAAGGTAATAGAAATTGTCTGCTCCTTTGTTCCAAAATTATCTCCTCCTGATCGCTATCTGATCCTATCCAACGATTTTCAATCGCTGACGTTAAAAAATTACAGCTCAACGTTAGCTAATAGTCTGCTCGTGAACATTCATCAAAGGAAATAGCGAACAGCAATAAAAAGCGTGCTAAATTTAAAAAAGGGACAGATCTCTAAGTGTTATGATGGTTTTATGTTAACGAACAGGCGTAGGTGAAAGCTAGGTACAAGAAAAATGTAGATAATGAAATAGATAGATGAAAGCTAATATCATAATATGTCACAGACGACCCCGCTTAAAGATATGAAACCATTTCATGTCCACTTTATGGAAATAGATTTTCTATATCAGTAGCTTCTGGGTGACTGTTATCTTCACTCTCATCTTCCCCCTCCGTCTCTGTTCAATTCCTACTCATGAAATCTGCTCCAACGTTTTCTTTCTCTGGAATGCATTCCGTGTGCGCTTGAAAGAGTGCCGCCGAGTTTGACATTGTTGGAAGATTCCGTTTGTTTGCAGTGGAATTTCCCTGCCACTATCATCATCTTCGTCAGTTATGGCGATAGCCAGGAGATGTTCGGAGGACGGCACTGGTCTTTCCAAGTATTTCTTTAACAGATTTACATGGTAGACCTTCTCCTTTCCTTTAATAGAGATCTGGTAGTTAACCCTTGAGATCTTTTTAAGGACGGTAAACGGCCCTTGCCATCCGATATGTAATTTGCTGTTCCCGGTTGGGAGTAGCAACAAAACTTTCTCTCCTGCTTGCAATTCTCTTTCTGTCGCGGCTTTCCTGTATCGGTTAGCGTGCTTTGCGCGTGCTCGTTTAAGGTTGATCGTTGCTAGGTCCCATCCTAGTTTTAACCTTTCCTTTAATTCCGACACATATTTACTGGCTGAGACGACTTCTCATCAGCCTTTTGGTCTGACAGCGACCTGAGAACGGCTTCAAGCGGGCCCTTGATAGGTCTGCCGAATAAAAGTGTAGCTGGGGGAAAACCCGTAGAGGCCTGGGGGACTTCCCTGTAGGCGAATAAGGCTGCAGGAATGAAAAGGTCCCAATCTTCCGGTTTCTCTTGTCCCAGCTTACGTAACATCATGGTGAGGCTGCCTTTGAAACGTTCCACAAGCCCATTTCCGGCCGGATGGTACGTGTTGGTGTGGATGTGTTTGGCCCTCAAGATCTTAAAGATCTCCTCCATTAACAGGCTACGGAATTGGGATCCATTATCCGCCAAAACTTGTTGAGGGAATCCCAACTGTATAAAAATCTGCACTAGGGCTTCTGCGACATGCTTGGAATCTGTGCATGTTAGCGGTATAGCTTCGGCCCACATAGTGCATGTGTCGACTAAGGTCAGGATAAACCTGTTCCTTCTTTTGGTCCTTTCTAGGGGTCCAACAATGTTGTCAGCAACCCGTGCAAATGGTGTTCCCACTATTGGCATTTCCCTATGGGAACTGGGGGGGTTCCAATGCTTGGGTGCCACCCGTTGGCACTGGGCGCAGGATGTCACGTATCTGATAATATCAGTATTCATTCCTGGCCACCAATAGTGAGTCTGTATTCGCTGCTTTGTGACGTTCTGTCCCATATGTCCGCTAAAAGGAAGAGAGTGCCCCATTTCTAAGATTTAGCTTCTGTACTGTTTCGGTACTAGGAGCTGGTTATGCCCTTGTTCAGGGTTGCCCGTTCTACGATAAAGTACGCCATCCTTAGAAAAAATGTCCCCGTTGTGTCTGGGGTCCTTAGCCATGGGCAGTTTCCTAAAGCAGGGCTCCAAAGTAGGGTCCTTTTGTTGCGCCTCTTTAAGTTCCTTAGGTAACAAATTTGGCGCAGGCTCCCGTTCCTTCTTGGTTTGTGTTACGGTGTTTTATCGGCGTCGTCTGCTATATTTGGCAGATGCGATTTTTGATGTTAAGAGAATTAATGTAGAATCATTGTTATACTTCATGGTTTAATTAACGCAATCCGCACAGTCGGATTGTGACGCGTGAGCGTTGGTATGGTCACGCGTAGTGACCAATTTAGGGGACCCTTTTGTATTTGACCGTCACGCCATGAAGTCGCATTGTTGAATCCTTCCAGAGTTAGGCTACGTATTGCCGAATTATTATTATTGATGGACGCGCAGGGTCGGTCCATAGTTCCTTAATGGATAATGAAATATAATGTTAGTAGATCAGTGGATGATATATATATTAAATATTCGTCAAATACACAGGCGTATCATTACCGTCTGACTGGATGACAGCAGAGCGTGTACATCGCCTTTGATGTTCTGACATGAACTTATTTGACTGGAAGAGTGACGGTATCATGGATTCCCATTGACTAATGCAGATGTACATTTCTTATATTGATGAATCACCGTATGATGTTGTTCACATGTCTTGTCAAATAAATGTATATATTGGACTCAGTATGAAGACTTACCGCATTCGTCATTCGACTTGAAGGTTGGCCTGCATGCCATCTTATATTGATTGTATTCGCATTATACTTAAACTAATCTTCTATGAGGAAGACTTCTAACATATATTTATGAAGAATGGTATTCGCACTGAACAAACAATGAAGTGCCAACGACTACGATACAGACCAGACAATATCTCAATTACATCTTTAATAATTGTCTGAGTACGAACCCACGTACGGACACATATAATCAAGTGATCTGTGATCAAACTGAAAGTCCGCATAAACGCAACTGCGATATCAACCACGCTTCTGTATCAACTTGCCCTCTTGTGGTTACTGCTGCCACAATTGGTTCTTTCGGTTTCCCAATAAACACATATCTACAACCAAGTGTGACTGGGCAGATCGGGTCATCTATAACAGCCGCTTTGCTCACACCTTTGACAAAATCAGAGTGTATCTCCACCAATGCGATGGGAAGCGTCGTTGGTGCATCACTCTTAAAAACTCCACAAAGTTGGACGATTTCTTCTGTCTCTTGACCAGGTTTGATCACATGCCTTGCGACAATACAATCAAAAGAATGCCCCGTGTCAAAAAGACAATCAGTTGAAGTTCAGTTCAAATTAACAGTACCTCGCGTAGAGGGCCTCTCTCCCTCAGGTTGAGAATCACTGACAATAATTCTTTCTTGCGAGTCTGTTTGCAAGCATCCGATGCGTTTAGGCTCGGTGTGCTTGCTCTGATCATTTGTCCTGTGCACAGGGGTTTTCCCTTTGTCACCCTATCCTTTCTGACCGCGCTGCCATGTAGGACGGTTGGATTGATCAGAATTATTATTGTTGGTGGGGTACTTGTTTTTGTAGAACTTAGATTTTTCAGGAGGGGGATTCTGGGGTCCAGTTTCTCTGTGGTTATGCTGCTGAGAAGAATGGGAAGACTGCTCTAGATTATTATTTCGAGAAGGCTCTTCTGTCGGTTTACGTTTTGTGGCCGGCAGTTCGGCCAGCGCATTATGATATCACTCAGACTTTTCCAAAATGTCTTCCAGCTTTTCTGCACCTTGCTCAGCCAGAAATCTATAGTTGTCACTTGACAAAGTGTTCTTTATTTGTTCGGTTATAACGAACTTCTCAAGTCTTTCATAGGTAAAGGCAAGCTGCGAAAGCTCCAGGCACTTTGTCAAGTATCCCTTTAGATAAGAGAACTGCTGAAAAGTTTCAGAGCTCTCCCTTCTGCTGTTACGGAACAGTTGCAAAAATTTGCGAACGTTCATTTCAAACCGTTCAAGTAAAGCTTTCCTCAACACGTCGTAATTTTCTTGTTGGCTGCTTTCCAGTTTTGCAAAAGCATCATTCGCAGACCCTTTTAAGGCCTGGGAAAGTTTCATACACCAACGCGACCTCTCTAAACCGTACAGATGGGCCATTCTCTCAAATTTTTCTAGATACGTGTCAATCTTCTCATTAGGGCATGGGAAAGATTCTAGAGCAAAAGACATAGCGGTGAGTTGAGGAGATTGAGTGTTAAAAGGATCAGTCAGCTGTGATTGAGGTAGAGAGTCACCATTACTGGAGGTAGAGGCAGCCCCACGACTTTGGACTTCTAGAGCCTTAAGCGCCAGTTCGTGCTGTCTCTCTTTCTCTCTTTCCTCATGCTGTCGTCGTTGCTCATTTTTTCTTTCCTCATGCTGTCTCTCCTTCTCTCTTTCCTCATGCTGTCTGTCCTTCTCTCTTTCCTCATGCTGTCTGTCCTTCTCTCTTTCCTCATGCTGTCTCTCCTTCTCTCTTTCGTTCGCCCTGCGGATTTCCATTTCCTACTCAATCTTCTTCTGCTCCTTAGCTTCGGCTGCTTTCCTCTCCGCATCATATCTGTCAAGTTCTTCGTTGACAAAAGCTTTTGCTTCTCCTTCCAATCCCTCTTCCTTTGCTTCCTCTCTGAGCATCTGCCTAAGCTTTGCACGCTCTGCCATTGCAAATAACTGACTGAGACTTACTCGAGAAAGAAGGAATAAAAAGGATACAATGGTTCCCTACCACTTACGAGAAAAAACAAAACAAAAAAGTATATTGTTATTTAACAGGGATACCTCCTCCTTATAATTGTTATCTAACTATCGCTGCTATTAACTGGCAATAAAGGCTCCTAATGCAGACGACTACGCCAAATAAATGGTAGTTCAGATTTATCAACTAACCCAAAACTAAGTTACTAAAGTGGAAACCAAAAAAAATATTCCTGGCAAATATTTTTAAGGCGAAAAAAAATTCCCTTAATTTTTAAGTCCACTATCAAGTCACCCCTGAAGTCAGTTAGGGTAAAGGAGACAATTAACTGGACGCATTGGTCCGAAAGCACTCCTTCGCTTAGCTCAAACACCTTCTGCTTAAAAAAACCCTGTGATTGTTACACAATCACACACTACCAGCGGCTTTGTATTACAAAATCAATACATAACATAACTCCGACAAAGATTACCCTGTAAAGCAAATTGCATATACTCAACAATGCTGTGGAAAAAACAATAATATTTTTGTGTGGTCAGCAAGTCAATAAACAGATCGTTTGTCTACGGGATAATTATTTTTAACTTTACTAATCTCACGAGACATTCACACTCTTTCTCTATTCTAGACTATAAAGGTTATCAGATGAAAATCCCGGTAAACGAGAAAATTTCTGTCGTACTTGCTCAGGATTTGAGTTCAATTCCCGGAAAACGAGCACCCATTTGTCGTAGATTTTTGATAGGAGAATTAAGATCAATTATGGTCCCGTCTGGATAGAACTAGAACAGGTGATAGTTCAGTGGGAGATAATGTAAAGAAATAGATTTTTCACGAGTGAAATGGTGGAAGGTAAAGTCTGTCCCTGGATTTGAGATATAATCTATCCAGCCTATCGGTTACGACTGAGATTCTTAGATCAGACAGTTGTCCTATATATATATATATATATATATATATATATATATATATATATATATATATATATATATATATATATATATATATTCAACCACTCACATCTACACACACACAGATAAGTGACGACAATTAAACGCACAGACGTGAAAACTATGTCAATGGAATAGGGATCTTTTTGGGACGAGCTGACCAACACACGTAAATAAAGTTTATGTAAATTTTATTTATCATAAAGAAACTTCCCAACAGCAATATTTTTGAATGTCAAAATCAAATACAAATAAACATAAGTTAATGCATTAATTAAAGAGTTAGACTCATAGGCGTAATCCCCCCTCCCTCTGTTGAGACAAGATCCCGTTAGAAGAAAAGTTATTAACCCCCAAAGAGTCAAAGGTTTGTAAGCTATGGTCTAGGATTTCCCTCTACAGTAATAATAAATAAATTCTTTAAGCGCCAAACACGGCGCATAAGGCAGAAACCAGTGCTCTCCAGGTTGTTCGTTGTGACGCCACTCCTCTTAGCTCTTGCACATTATTTAGGCCCAACGTTCTTCCTTCTCTTATTATTGTTCTTCTGAGTGTTTCTTTTGGTCTTCCTTTTTTCCGCTTACCCTCAGGAACCCAAGTGAGCGCCTGTAGTGGTATTCTGTTGTTTTGCATTCGTAGGACATGACCGATATATGACCATCGTCTTTTCCTTATATAGTCGGAGACATATTTCTGCCTAGAGTCTTCTCTTATTTGTCGATTAGTCTTGAATTCTTTCCAACTGATGTTCATGAGTTTTCTAAGACATTTGTTCTCGAATGTATTCAGCTTGTTCTCCAATGATTTTTGTTATTTTCCAACTCTCACAGCCGTATGTTAACACTGAGATAACATTTGAATTAAACAGACGAAGCTTGGTATGTATATTCAATGATCGTAATTTCCAAATGTTAGATAATCTATTGAAGGCGCTAGCTGCCAAAGCAATTCTAGTATGGATTTCTCTTGTTGTGTCACCATCCTGAGTCATTTTACTGCCTAAATAATTGAAACTTTCAACTTTCTGTAGTTTTTCCCCGTTCAAGATGATATCAAAGGTCTCGTTAGAAAAGTTCATAGCTACAGTAAAGAACAGAGTATATACGTTAATCTATTCTGAAAGGGACAGCATTAGCAAAACTTGCATTAAAAAATACACAAAGTGAGTACATGGATTCTACAAGATATATATATATATGAGAATTATTCGTTCATCCTTCCTCTCTTCTCAGACGACCGTGGCCACGAGCATTCTTTCTTACCTAGATACTTGGGTTGCATCTTCTGGAACAATCTTTAGAACACACACACACACAGCACATCCATTGTTATTTTGGCAAAGGGAACCCCAGCTCCTCAAAGACAGGTTAATTTCAATTCTCCGGGGAGCGTTCCCTTTGTTATGTTTTATTTAGGATTAACTGTTTATGTCACATTAAATTTGTCCAGGTAAGAAATTTAACAGCGCTCACAGTGTCAAAAGCTTGAGGTTTCCAGTACATAGGAAATGTCAGGTTGGTAACTTCTCTCAGTATAAAAATGTTTGGTCACACCACAACTGGTCAAACGTCGGGAGATGTTAATGTTTGTTAAGTCACCGCAACAGGCTGACTGTAAATGAAATTTGCAAAGAAATCTGGATCTATATGCCCAGCTACAAAGTCACTCTTAATGTTCTTTGGGTGGTATTCTGTCTCTTTCTGGGTGTAAACACAACCTCAGACAGTTTTTACCTTGAAGAAACCCAGATACTAATTAAATTGTTCTTTTGTATGGTTACTCTCAGATTTACATGGAAGCCGCTGGTAAGGTTTAGGGTTTGACCCAATATTTCACACAAGCTTCTAAGACTATCTCCGCCGAAAACTAAGAACTCTACTTAATACAAGTGATTCTAGAATCGTAGCTAAATGTCTTCTGAATCTGTGGCGGTACTGGATAAATTGAGTTAGAATGCTGGGGTTTATATATCTGAAATCAAAGGGAATATACACTATACACCGAAAACCAGACTCTCTGCCAGATTTAGCACCTACGGGGAAATCTCTCTGCTCAAATTCTAGATGAAAAGAAATCTACACACTTTACCGCTGTAACTCGAGCACCGAGCGAAACGGTCTTTTTTAGATCAGGCGTAACGTAATTGACCAGACCCTGCGAGATTTCTTCGATCGAAAATTCACACTATTTACCGCCTGCAGACGTGGTCATAGAACGAAATCGAGCGAGGCCCGTCCTTTTGAATGGCTATTCTCACCGTGTCTAATTACTTTCCAAACGAACAATTCAGGGGAAGGTAATAGAAATTGTCTGCTCCTTTGTTCCAAAATTATCTCCTCCTGATCGCTATCTGATCCTATCCAACGATTTTCAATCGCTGGCGTTAAAAATTTACAGCTCAACGTTAGCTAATAGTCTGCTCGTGAACATTCATCAAAGGAAATAGCGAACAGCAATAAAAAGCGTGCTAAATTAGAAAAAGGGACAGATCTCTAAGTGTTATGATGGTTTTATGTTAACGAACAGGCGTAGGTGAAAGCTAGGTACAAGAACAATGTAGATAATGAAATATATAGATGAAAGCTATTATCATAATATGTCACAGTCATCAACGGTACCTGCTTTATGGACAAGTACGTCGTCTTTATAGGCCAATGCAAAAGAATGCATTCCCTGCAAGACTTCGTCCATCAGCGGCATGTATGTTGCGGGGCTCCGTTTCAAACCAAAAGGCATGACGTTCCACTTATAGCTACCCATGTGTGTGCAAAATGTGGACTTTTCTTTGGCTGCTGGTGTCATAGGGATAACCAGTATCCTGAGCGTGCATCTAACGTGGTAAAATGTGTAGAATCTCACAGTGTTGCCAAAATGTCGTCAGAACGAGGTATTGTGTATGAAATAGTCTTGGTAATCCTATTCAATGCGCGGTAATCGCAGCAAAATCGACTTGTACCATCTTTTTTTGAAACAATCACTATTGTCGATGACTATGCTGATCTGGATCTTCCTATGATTCCTGCACTCAATATATCGTTTATAGACTTCTTCACTATTTCACGGTTCTTCAAAGGGGTGTGGTAGGGTTTCAGACTAATGGGTTCCTCTGTTGTGGTCAGAATGTCCATATGTACCGTACTGGTTCTGCCTAACTCCATGTCCATCAGTGCGAACACATCTTGATGTTTAGTGATGAACGCACTAAGTTTAGTTTTATGTTGATCTTCCACGTTCAGTGTCGCCAATAATTGCGATAACCGGTCTGGTGTGTGATCATGTGTCTGGGACTCTTGGTTTGTCCACGGTGTTTTGACATATGTATTTTCTACATCCGTTCTGTGAATCTTACGTCTGCTCTCTAGTTCACTACGGCAGTATTCGAAGGGCTTTGGATATCTTGGTTCATATCTCTGACACGGTGGTTTGTCTGAGTATCTCGTATTGGGTTTCTGCCATGGAGTATGCTCTACATCTGTTCTGTGATGGCAGTGTCCACCATACTGAGGAGGTAATCTATTGTACCAAGGGCCTGTTTTCTTTGCTGGGGTTTGCAATAAATGATGGGTAACAAGACTGACATGATGCGACTTTTTTCTACTGTTGCCTGTTCTTCTGTATATCCCATCGTATGCTTTTCTCCTTATTATTTGATCCACTTCATGTGCGTAACGGAGGTATTTAGTTCTTTCAATATCCAAATATGTGTCTTCAGGTTCATCCCTGCAGGCTTGATAATATCTTTCGGATCCTTGGGCTTCTGCGTTGGTATGACCGATGTATTCATCACCTAGGTATCCTCCTGGCAACGATGTGTCATCAAGATAGTCTCTGCTTGTGGGGCGGCGTGGGGGTGAGTATGGGATCTGACATGGTGTGGGGAATGAAGGGTGTCGATGCGTGTTGTAGGTACTTCTGTTATCTTGGTTACTGTGTCTGCTCTCTCTCTCTCTCTCTCTGTGGGAGTAACACAGTTCTCAGGCACATAATCGGTGCTATCCATATTCGACATGTGGTGTAATCGTCGACATGTATGTTTACTGTTGCTTTCCTGGCTGTAGATTTTTCTTCTGTTTGTTGTTCTATTCGATTTTACAAACACTTTTGTTTCTGGAGTCTGGCGCCTAATCCTGTCAGTAAATTGGTTACTTTGTACTTTGCTGTTGAAATCGTTTGGCAGATTCAGAGGGGTCACATGGGGTATGATTTTGGGGTGTGCATGGGGTGGAGGAATGATGGTGTTGACTCTGACTGACGTCAGGCTTTTTAGTGTTCATAGCACAGGCCAAGGACGATCTTCGTACTTTAGCAATTATCGCAACTCTGTGTATCGTCATAGCTTGTCCCGATGTGTTTACAATCATGACTGGAAAGTCACGGGAGGGTGAAACTTCGGCAATTCCTTCAGTAACAAACATTAGGGGTTCGTCATTAATGTCCTCATTTTCCAAGGGTTCAATCTGGATTGTTTGTCCTGGTCCGATATAATTGGAACCTTTGACTCGCCCTTTTGCTATTACGAGCGTATTAGGTAGTACTGTAACTGGTGTTGTTAAGCGTATTAGGGAGGCAATATGTATATCATCCTGTAACTGTATATATTCACCATTAACATTGATTTTATGCAGGTCAAAATATATTCTGGTGTTAAGGCGAGTATGGAAGTCTCTACCAAGGATGAAATCTCTGGACATCCCACGTGTGATTACAAAGGGATGTTTAGGCTGTAAAGTAATTACTATTGTTATAACTGTGATGTCGTGGGTTGTTATAACTTTGCTCGTGTAGGCGAAGATGTTGTCGTCGGCACTCCCGGGCTAGGTGTCCTTGAATTCCACAATTAAAACAAGTAGGGGTATTGACTTGATGTACGTTTGCTGCCTACGAGGGTGTCGAACATAATTTGCGCTTATCTGCTCCTGATTACACGTATGGCTTGGGCGATGCCAATGCGGGCGGGAATGACCAATTTCCATTGGCTCATGATCTGGGTAAGATTCAAATCTGGGTTCATGTCCGACACATTGGTTAAATCTTGTTCGAACATTCTCCTCTGTAATCGCCATTTGGATCGCTTCATTTATCGTTTTCGGGTCTTTACGTATCATGTATAGTTTGATGTTATCTCCTGACAATCCATCAATAAACATGCCTACAAGATGTTTTTTCCAGATCTTGTGATGCTGTCAACCCATCAAGAAAGGCTTCCTCTGCTAGATTTATAAACCTTTCTCCATAAGACTGAGTGGGTTCTTTATGTTCTTGTCAAATCCGACAAAGGAGTGACCACGCGTGTTCCGTATTGGTGATATAACTGTAACGTTGTACCAATTCTTTCTTAAGCGAATCATAGGTTTCATTGGGGTATACAATGTCACGTCTTCTTAAGAAATCAGTGACCAAGGAGTCTGATGACAAATATAAAATTCCCCTGCGGTCTGAATCTGTGCATGCGTTTACCATAGTGGCAAACTTATCGACATCTTTTAACCATCTACGAAACTCTTTAGAATCTCCTACAAAAGGCGTGATAACCGACCTGATCTGGTTACATTTTGCATAATGGTCAACGTTATGCAACGTGTCAGTGATGCTTTTGAGAGCAGCCATTGTAGGTTCCTGTTCCGGAGGTAGTGGAACAAATGCGACTTGTTGTTGTAGCTGTTGTTGTTGCTGTTGATACATTTGATCAGAATGTGATGTAGCCATGCTGTCACTTAGAAGGACTGGTCACGGCGTCAATTAGAGGTATGTGACAGTCAGAACGGCACCAATTAGTGGTATGTCATACTGTCAGAAGACCACTTAGTAGTATGTATGATAGAATCACTAGGTGGCAGATGGCAGGCCTAGTGACGTGGTCTAAGTTTAAACTTCTCCGTTTTATCTTCCAAGTTAAAGAGTAAATTTGTACTGGTTAATTCCGCCAGAGGTGGTGATTCTTGGATGATCTTTCTATCTTTAAAATATCCCAGGTTCGTTCAGTTCCTTCTATGATGTTATTATAGTGACATTCTCACATAGTGGCAGTGTGAACAATAATGTTACAAGTTCAGCAACATGTAATGACGCAATCAACTTCAAGCTGCTCCATTAAAACTTTTAATAGGGTAATACGTTCAACAGGCATGACAAGGTAATTCAAACAATGGAGCTCGAAAACAGTTAAAAGTTGGATCCTTAGACATTATTAGTACTTCTTACGTGAGCTCGATAACTTATAAGATTTGTTCCTCTCTATAACATCGTCTCCTTTAGATTTTCTTAGTTTCCCAAATCCAACACTATTATTTTGTGGTGCTTACGCTCCTCTGTAGCATTCAGTTTCTTTTAGATATTTATAGAGTTTTCTTGGCCAACTGGCTAATAATGCCTCTACAAACGTTCCCTAGAACAAGAAATCAATCTAAGGCATAAAATGTACTTACTACCAAATACTCACGAGGGAGAGCATAATCTCTGTTCTCATATAGAAATATACACTTCCTGTTCCCTACAGGAATAATATCTATCTCTTGATAGATTAACCTCCACTTATAGTTGCTCCTTCATTGCTGTCGTGTGAAATTCTAATCCACATATATAAATTAAAACGTAAATGTAAAGCCTAACAAATAAATTTAATAAAAGGAAAGAAGAATGGTAAAGAACAGTGCTGTAACAATGACTGTACTCGAAATCCCCCTTGTTTTCTCCTTCGTCTGCAAATTGTAACGTTTCACGTTGATAGTAAAAGCCTACTGCTTCAATACCCGCTTTCTACGATAAAACGTGTACTGCCTTTCTAAGAAAAACCTTGAGATACGCAAGCTGACCTATATTTAATATTCCATTCATGTCATTTTATACACTAAGTTACCATAAACGAAAGACAGATGGACTAAGGATAGAAAGAAAGGGAGGGGCTGAAAGCCGGAACGCAGGCAATACTACCACAGTCTCGCGATACACAATTACTACCATCACGCGTGTAAGGCCACAAGCACTAGTTTTTTTTCAAATCGACAGTGATAAAAAACACTACCCATACGAGAGTTAGGTTTTAAAAACTTACAAAACGCTTATTAGGAAACATGACATTATACTGGTTTACGTTTGAAAACATTACAGTACCCAGACACCACATCGATCGAAGTGAACGGGAGGTAGAAGAAAATACATATTTTGAACGCAGCCCCTTAGCCCCATTAAATTTATATATTTGGGTTTCTTAGGACTTGCTGACAAAGAATATGTTAAACGTTACGCAAATAGTCTAGGAATTAACAAATTATAGCCAAAAGAAATAGTGAGGGATGTCAGACAACACCAAAATCAGAATCGCTCAGTGGCAGATTTTTACACCACCATTGTACGGGAAATAGGTCCCCATGTTACCTCCTATTTGATTGGCGGAAAGTAAATGTAAGGCTAAACACGATTAGTCGGGCTATAAATATTGATTCTTTGTTGTTAGGGAAACGTGAGTAGGAGTACTTTTTTCAAACGCTGCTGTAAACATGGCTCGATTGGTTAGACCCGCCAATATAGTCAATCAGAGGCGTCAGGTCAGCACCACATTTTCAAATAAACTTACTAAAGAACCAGTGCGTTGAGCGCCAGTGCATATTTTTCTAAATAAAAGCCTGGGACATCGGCAGATCGAAATTGTGCTATATTCATTGCCAGTCAACGTAACTGTGTATTATTCCATGAATTGTGGTAAGCTTGAAATATTTGATATCTTTTTAATGAAAATTGAATGTAAATTGATAATTTATGTCTGTATATATGTGTGGTTCAGTAGCGAACATGAGGTAAAGCCTATATAGTGCTCCAACCTGAACAGAAGGTGTCGGAGGAAAGTAAAACTACATGGAATTGCCAAACAGTACACTGACACCTATCTTATTGACTAGAAAGAAATAATGCTGGAATTGCAGAGGCGTAGTAACCATTAGGGAGGAGTATACTGGTGAAAATTGTTTCAGATGAAGATAGCAGTTGGCCTACCGCTCTGAACTCAGTGTTTGTTATGTATTGTGTTCAGTCTGGAAATTTATTATAAATTAGTTCTGAAATAGGAGGTACAACCTTCTTGTTTCAGGGACCGTGGTCCTAAAGTTATTGAGCAGCACCTGGTCTGAGCTTTGCTGAACCTAGAGGCTGACAGCATACTCCTGGGTCCAGATAGTGACCAGTGAGGTGTCTCCAGAACACAGGGAGGCTATCGAGCAGAGGAGTCTTTTCCTGCCGCCATCACGAAAGATAAGCGTCTGTGGCCAGAGGAGCTCAACATTATGCCCCCCCCCCTCAAAATCTGACTTTATAATAAAACAGAGGGAAAATACAGTGTTTAAATTGATAGGAACTGTGAACTTTTCCCCATACTATTTCCAAGATAAACAAACACTTGAAGTCATGATGACAAATAACAACATAGCTTGAAAAAAACAAAACCAGTATTACCTCATATTACTACTACACAACTGACACACATAGGATAATATTAATAAAATATGTCACTACAAGGTTCATATTGATAAATTTTGTACATATAAATTGTAATTACAATTGATTGTGATTCCTGGTTCACTTTGTAGTTGAATCAGGACATATATATGAGTGAAAGTAATTAATACATATTTATATTTGAAACTTTACCAGTGCCTCATTTAAGATACCTTCACAGCTGATCTCAGTCAGTACACTAAGTCCCCTATAAATATTTATAACATCCCACTTTACCACATATATTGGGGTCTCGCTCCCGGGATATTGAACTTTCTCCTATTATATATATTGGGAATAATAAAGAATTAAAAGGTATCCTTGGGTGGAAATAAATAAGGTTGAGCTCTCAGTGCCTGTAGTGTCCTTAGATAATTATTGAAAGATTGAATTGTTTACATTTGCATGTTAGACAATGGCCGACTTGGCAAAATTTCGATCTGCTGCTGTACAGACTGCGAAAGAGTTAGGAATGGACGGGCAAATTATGATTGCTTATGTTATTGCTGAATGTGACAAATATATTGAACGGGAAGAAAGAAGATTAGAAAAAGAGGCCGAAAGAAAGTTAGAGGCTGAAAAAGAAATTAAGAGGTTGCAGACTGAGACTGAGGCTAAGAGGTTGCAGATTGATGCTGAGGCTAAGAGGTTGCAGATTGAGGCTGACAAAGAGGCTAAAGCATTGGAAGCCGAGGAAAGAAGACAGGCTGCAGAAAGGGAAGCAAAAGAAAGAAGATTGACTGCAGAGAGGGAAGCAGAAAAGGAGAAGAAGAGATTACAAAGGGAACATGAGTTACGACTAAGGGAGTTTGAGTTTCAAGGCCATGCTCCTGAAAATGGTGCCAGTCCCTTTACCTCTGATGCCACTGCTAGCCAGGGAGCCTCAACCTCAGCTATGAATTTTCATTTAGATCATTTTGTTGAGAAAGACGATGCTATTGAGAGCTATCTAAATAGATATGAACTATTAGCTACCACATATGGGTTAGAGAGAGAAAGGTGGAGCTTAAAGTTATCTCAAGGGCTTCGTGGGGCAGCTTATGAAGTTTTTGCCAAAATGAGCAGAGGTGATCAGGAAAATTATGACATGTTAAAGCAGGCTCTTTTGTTAAGATATGAAAAGAACGCAGAATTTTATAGGAAAAAATTTAGGAATGCTAAACTACTGTCAGGTGAAACCTATTACCAGTTCTCTGCACGGTTAGAGACATACTTGGAGAAATGGACTTCTCTGGGGAAAACCCAAGATCTTAGGGAAATGGTCCTTATAGAACAATTAAGAGAGTCCATGGCTCCAAACCTGAGAAAGTTTCTCATGGAACAAGGTGCAGAGAGGCTGGGTGAGTTGCTAAATGTTGCTGAAAGGTATCAAGCGGCTCAGGCAGAGGTATCAGGTAATAAAAAGAAACAGGTAGAAAATTTTAGGGCACCACAGAACTTTAATAAATTTGATCCTAGAGATCAAAACAAAGGTAAGCACCAGTTTGATAGGCCACGGTATGACAATAAAAATAAAACCCCACAATTCGATGAAAGGAAATATGATGAAAGAAAATCTTTCAACCAAGGGAAAAGGTGGTGTAAAAATTGTAAGATGAACAATCATGACACTGACTATTGTAGAAGGAAACCTCCTCATTGTGCTGCTATGACATCTGGGAAAAAGAAAAAAAAAAAAAAGGTCAAACCTGCAGAACTACAGGAACCATACCACCCCCCAGTGTGTGAAGGTGTCATCTGTAATGGTGTCACTATAAGGTGTTTATATGATACCGGTTTAGATTACGATTCCGTTGTGAGTTCTCACCTGGTGCAGGCCGATCAATACACCACAGAAACAGTGGAGATTCAAACTGCAACCAAGGATGTAGCTACCATGACACTTCCCGTCGCCCGGATAAAGGTGAAAACGCGATATGTGGAAGGAATCATAAAAGCAGCAGTGATAAATGAGCCAATCTACCCTCTGATATTGGGGTGTAGATATGTCTTCTTGGGGAATCCCAAGAGACCTGTGATATTGGCAACAGTGCAGACCAGATCACAGTCTAAAAAGGAGGAGGATAATCCAATAAATACTCATCCAGATGAGATGAGGAAGGCACAGGCTGAGGACAAAACACTCAAGCCGTGTTTCAAGAAGTTGCCCAAAACCCATACACCTCCAGGCAAGGGAGAGTTTTATATGAAGAACAAGCTGATATATAGGAAGGCTGGATCTGAATCCAATGGTCACGGACAGCTGGTCCTCCCACTTCATATAGGACTAAAGTGTTGGAACTAGGGCATGCGATTCCCTTCAGTGGTCATATGGGGATCAGCGCAACAGGACAGCGTATAGCTTGTCACTATTTCTGGCCAGGAATAACTGAAGATATCAAACGATATGTAAAATCCTGTCCAGAGTGCCAACGAGTAGCACCTAAACATTGGACTGCACCAGCAACTCTGGGGGGAAATGCCCATAGTGGGAACACCCTTTGAGAGAGTTGCCGTGGATCTTGTGGGACCTCTCACCCGAACCAAGAGAAGGAACAGCTACATTCTGACTCTGGTGGACACTTGTTCTATGTGGGGAGAGGCGGTAGCCCTGTCATCGATTGATTCTAAACATGTGGCAGAGGCATTGCTCACAATTTTCACAAGGTTAGGCTTTCCCAATCAAATCTTGACTGATAATGGCTCTCAGTTCAAGGGAAAACTAACAGAAGAAGTTTTCAGGATCTTCCAGGCCAAACACTTCCATTGTAGTGTGTACCACCCCCAAGGGAACGGCCAAGTGGAAAGATTTAATGGCACGTTGATGTCGATCCTGAGAAAGTTGGCACACGAAAAACCAGATACGTGGGACCAGTACCTTCACGCCGCCCTCTTTGCTTATCGGGAGGTACCCCATAGTTCAACCGGTATGGCCCCGGCAACATTATTGTTTGGAAGGCCAATAAAAGGTCCACTCGAAGCTCTGTTAAGAACGTGGACTGATGAAAAGGCAGAGGAAAATATTACATCCTCATACCAATATGTGAATGAGCTGACCACTCGTTTAAAAACTGGCTGGAAACTTGCCAATGAAAATTTGAAACAAGCCAGGAAGAAACATGCTGCCTATTATAACAGGAAAGCTAAAGACAGAGATTTGGCTGTGGGGGAGAGAAAGGTACTGAGACAGGTATCAAAAAAAACTTCTGCCCGGGTAGTCAGAATAAGTTACAAATTGGATGGCAAGGTCCATATACAGTTCTAGAGAAGGTGTCTAGAACCAATTATAAGATAGATAAGAAGGGGAAAGAAAAAATCTATCATGTGAATCTCCTGAAGAAATATTTGGAAAGAGAAAATCAGGAAGAGACACACTTGTTGACCTTGTCCATTGCAATGGAGATGAAAAAGGAACCACTTTCAGCATTCGAATATCCATTACGCCCCTGTGAGACAGCGGCACAGGTGAAAATCAGTACACATTTAACGAAAACGAATAGAAAGAAAGAGAGAGTGCAAGAGAGACTTCATACAACAGGTTCTAGATACTGGATACATACAGATTTGTTAACAGACCGACAGATAGAGGAACGACCAATCGACAAACCTTATTGGAAAGGAAAATATGATGCTGATAGACCCCACACCTTATAAAATTTTGAAACCCTATTCGATTCCTTTTGCGTAAGGAGGAAAGCTTTGAAGGAAGAGATAGCCGTGGGGGGGGAGAACTATTTGTTGAATTTAATGGAAGGAATTTTATTTCACACAGTGAATCTTCGTATAGTTCCAGTGTTGTACTTTAAGGAAGCCCTCAGTTAGGAGAACATAGGTTTGGAAATAGCATTTAGTTATACCTATTAAACCAGACTGACAATTGCTATTACAGAAGGAAAGGTGGATCCATTGCCGGATACAAATCAGCTGTTTGCCATACTAAATAAAGCTAAATATTTCTCAAAAGTGGATCTCAGTAAAGGATACTATCAGATTCCAGTAAAGCCTGAGGTTAGACCATACCTAGCTTTTTAGTACCTCAGAAGGACACTATGAGTTTAATAGATTGCCATTTGGATTGACCAAAAGAATGCGCCTCCCTAGTGTCTTCTCTCTAGAATGATGAGAAAATTATTGGACCCTCTGAATAATCCATGTGACACACAAAGAATCATTGGAAATATCAATGATGCGTCGATATTTCTGGGAAAATTTCACTGGATGATTGATATCTTATAGCAACAGAAACAGGATGAAACACATTGACTCTCTGAACATGCTGTTTAATCGACTTAGGGAAGCGAATTTAACAGCCCAACCAACCAAATGTTGCGTTGGATGTAAAGAATTGGAATTCTTGGGACACACAGTTTATCAGGGAAACATGACCCCTGACCCCAAGAATTTAGAGAAACTAAAGAAAGCCCCGAGACCACAAACCAAGAAAGACGTGAGATCCTTTGTCTCATTATGTGGTTTCTACCAAAAGTATATCAAAAACTTTAATTCCATATGTGCACCGTTAACTGATTTGACACGTAAGGGAAATCCAGATCGAATTACATGGACACCACAATGTGAAATGGCTTACCAAGAATTGAAGGAAAAGCTCACAAGTAAACCTATTTTGAAATTACCTGACTTAAGTCAAGAATTCATTGTAAGGACTGATGCCAGTAATATTGGGTTAGGTGCAACTTTGCTACAGAAATCAGATGCATTGGATGGGGAATTAAGCCCAGTGGCATATGCTAGCAGAAAGTTGAATAAAGCTGAAACCAATTACTCAACTAGCGAAAAGAAATGTCTTGCAGTAATATGGGCGATAAAGAAATTCAATATTTATCTGTATGGGAAGGCATTTAAGTTGCAAACGGATCACAAACCCTTGTCGTTTCTAGCGCAGGCTAGACATGAAAGCTCTAGATTACTCCGTTGGTCATTACTGATGCAGCCATTTGAGTTTAGCATAGAGTATATAAGTGGAAAAACAAATCTGGGAGCGGATTTTTTAAGCCGCCATCCGTGTGATGAGAATCACCCTAAACTCCAGGAAAAATAATAAATTTCTCTATTTGTATATAGAATTATAGACTGACATATAACGTCTGTTTTAAGTGGGGAGAATTTGTCGTGTGAAATTCTAATCCACATATATAAATTAAAACGTAAATGTAAAGCCTAACAAATAAATTTAATAAAAGGAAAGAAGAATGGTAAAGAACAGTGCTGTCACAATGACTGTACTCGAAATCCCCCTTGTTTTCTCCTTCGTCTGCAAATTGTAACGTTTCACGTTGATAGTAAAAGCCTACTGCTTCAATACCCGCTTTCTACGATAAAACGTGTACTGCCTTTCTAAGAAAAACCTTGAGATACGCAAGCTGACCTATATTTAATATTCCATTCATGTCATTTTATACACTAAGTTACCATAAACGAAAGACAGATGGACTAAGGATAGAAAGAAAGGGAGGGGCTGAAAGCCGGAACGCAGGCAATACTACCACAGTCTCGCGATACACAATTACTACCATCACGCGTGTAAGGCCACAAGCACTAGTTTTTTTTCAAATCGACAGTGATAAAAAACACTACCCATACGAGAGTTAGGTTTTAAAAACTTACAAAACGCTTATTAGGAAACATGACATTATACTGGTTTACGTTTGAAAACATTACAGTACCCAGACACCACATCGATCGAAGTGAACGGGAGGTAGAAGAAAATACATATTTTGAACGCAGCCCCTTAGCCCCATTAAATTTATATATTTGGGTTCCTTAGGACTTGCTGACAAAGAATATGTTAAACGTTACGCAAATAGTCTAGGAATTAACAAATTATAGCCAAAAGAAATAGTGAGGGATGTCAGACAACACCAAAATCAGAATCGCTCAGTGGCAGATTTTTTACACCACCATTGTACGGGAAATAGGTCCCCATGTTACCTCCTATTTGATTGGCGGAAAGTAAATGTAAGGCTAAACACGATTAGTCGGGCTATAAATATTGATTCTTTGTTGTTAGGGAAACGTGAGTAGGAGTACTTTTTTTCAAACGCTGGTGTAAACATGGCTCGATTGGTTAGACCCGCCAATATAGTCAATCAGAGGCGTCAGGTCAGCACCACATTTTCAAATAAACTTACTAAAGAACCAGTGCGTTGAGCGCCAGTGCATATTTTTCTAAATAAAAGCCTGGGACATCGGCAGATCGAAATTGTGCTATATTCATTGCCAGTCAACGTAACTGTGTATTATTCCATGAATTGTGGTAAGCTTGAAATATTTGATATCTTTTTAATGAAAATTGAATGTAAATTGATAATTTATGTCTGTATATATGTGTGGTTCAGTAGCGAACATGAGGTAAAGCCTATATAGTGCTCTAACCTGAACAGAAATTGTCGGAGGAAAGTAAAACTACATGGAATTGCCAAACAGTACACTGACACCTATCTTATTGACTAGAAAGAAATAATGTTGGAATTGCAGAGGCGTAGTAACCATTAGGGAGGAGTATACTGGTGAAAATTGTTTCAGATGAAGATAGCAGTTGGCCTACCGCTCTGAACTCAGTGTTTGTTATGTATTGTGTTCAGTCTGGAAATTTATTATAAATTAGTTCTGAAATAGGAGGTACAACCTTCTTGTTTCAGGGACCGTGGTCCTAAAGTTATTGAGCAGCACCTGGTCTTAGCTTTGCTGAACCTAGAGGCTGACAGCATACTCCTGGGTCCAGATAGTGACCAGTGAGGTGTCTCCAGAACACAGGGAGGCTATCGAGCAGAGGAGTCTTTTCCTGCCGCCATCACGAAAGATAAGCGTCTGTGGCCAGAGGAGCTCAACATTATGCCCCCCCCCCCCCCCCCTCAAAATCTGACTTTATAATAAAACAGAGGGAAAATACAGTGTTTAAATTGATAGGAACTGTGAACTTTTCCCCATACTATTTCCAAGATAAACAAACACTTGAAGTCATGATGACAAATAACAACATAGCTTGAAAAAACAAAACCAGTATTACCTCATATTACTACTACTACACAACTGACACACATAGGATAATATTAATAAAATATGTCACTACAAGGTTCATATTGATAAATTTTGTACATATAAATTGTAATTACAATTGATTGTGATTCCTGGTTCACTTTGTAGTTGAATCAGGACATATATATGAGTGAAAGTAATTAATACATATTTATATTTGAAACTTTACCAGTGCCTCATTTAAGATAGTCTTATAGAGTGTTAAATGTGTGTGAGTGTCACAGTGTTGTCAAGTGTGGTGGAATAAATTAAATTGTTTATCTGTCTGTTGTTGTTGTGACTTACACTTCATCATATACATACCCTAGACATTTAACGTAGTCATCACAATATTCCAGAATAATTCTGACTGAGGTATAATGTGGTAGCAAGTAAGGTTATCTGTAAAACACTACACCTATTAGATACAGATACCTTCACAGCTGATCTCAGTCAGTACACTAAGTCCCCTATAAATATTTATAACATCCCACTTTACCACAATTGCATTCCGTTTCCTTTTAAATGTTTATAGAGTTTTTCTTGGCGAACTGGCTAATCATTCCTCTACAAACGTTCCCTAGAACAAGAATCAATCTAAGGCATAAAATGTACTTACAATCAAATACTCACGAGAGAGAGAGCATAATCTCTGATCTCATATAGAAATATACACTTCCTGTACACCATAGAAACAATATCTATCTCTTGATAGATTAACACTTGCTTGAAGTAGCTGGACATATGTATATACGCGTGAGAGCCAGTCTGTACAACCACAGACATACAACCTGTCCTAGTGTGTTCTCTCTCCGCACAGCTACCCCTCGAATCTCCTAAGCAATAATGACCTCTAGTCCTCAGCGTGGTGTGTCACCTTACCACTTTCTGATTCGTTAACCCAATACTTTTGGATTAAATTCATTCGCTGTTCTCGACCATTCTATTTATGTTCCTAGATTATTATGATCACTCACTTTTGGTAAACGTGAGCTGCTATCTTGAACTGTTGTCAGTAGCATTTATTATTATTTTCATTCATTATTTTTTTTCCTCTTGTGAGATGTCCTAACTGCTTGTCTCATTCTGAATCATAACAATAGCACGGAAAATGCTAGCGTAGGTGTCTCGGTTACACATGCCCATCGAGGCATATTGGGAATATGGTGTTAGGCCCATATTTCCTTGAGCACACTAGATGGTCAGCATCACGCAGGCCACCTTAACCTTCCCAGATTTGCTCTGGTACCCAATTCATGAGGCTGGGTCGACTCCGGAGTGTTTGCGGTCTAAAATATCCCACCTCAAATGGGAATCGAACCATAGAACATAGAGCTAGGAAGCCAGGCAATCATTAATTGCTCCCAGTATCTCTCCCTTATCCTTATCCAGTCTCCCCATTGTGGGCGCTCTTGATGCTAGTTTGTCAGCTCTCTCATTACCGTGTACCCCTGCATGACCAGGACAGTAGATCCACAAAAGCTCCTGCAGACTCAAAGCTTCTATAAATGTTTTCCATTCATGCCGTAGCCATGGTGTCATGGTGATATAAACATGGTGTAGTGTTTTATGTGACATATTTAAAAAATCCAAATAAAATAGAAACAATACTTGATAAACTATCACTTATGGTTTCTTATCACAACAATTTACTGAATAAATACGAATAAATGGAATAATTTGCAGCTTATTCTTCACTTTTTCACTCAATTCTTGGAACGTGCATTTTATGAATGACAAAAGACAGTTTTCCGATTTTCAACTTGAGCTCAACAGCACTATACTTATCATAGGATGATAACAAGATTTGAACAAGCCATTTACAAAAATATTGCGATAGGGCATCATATACTGCCACCATAAATACTTAACTCTTCTAGTACCGAGCAGAAAGTGGGTTTAGCTGAAACAAAAATGTCCACCCTAGTGTGTTTTAATGGTGGTCTTTAGCAAATATATTCCTGTGATGTTCATGCACATAAATACCGTTGTTGTTAAATAAGAAAATCACGGTATATTTAGGTAGATTACTGGTGTGAAAATGTTTTCTTTAAACAAATTTTTAGTTCTGTAAGGTAAAATGGAGGCTGAAAGAAGATGGTCATGAAACAATTAATTATCCTTCGGCTCCCACAGAAGCATAGTCCTTCAACAAATGCATGCCAAGTCCTCCTGTCATGTGACATAGTTCTTCAACAAATGCATGCCAAGTCCTCCTGTCATGTGACAAAGTTCTTCAACAAATGCATGCCAAGTCCTCCTGTCATGTGACTTCAGCTTAAAGGTCTTTCCATGTCTTCCTCATCATTTTTATTTCTGTCTCCAGTTCTCTTCTCCATGTTTTTTTGTTTGTCTACCTGTGCACCTCTTACCCTAAGGATCCCAGAACAAAGTATACTAGCTCCCTTCAGTCATAACTGATTATGGGAATGCACCCCAATTGTGATAGTCCTCAGCAGTCTTTTTGAATGGTGTTCGTTTCAATGTGTTCTTTTCTATTCTGCTTTGTTGTGTGAGCTTTTTTCACCCAATCTGAGGTGGCGCAGTATAGAGCTTCGCCACTTGATGTGATCAGCAGCTTCATCCTCCCAGGTTGCTGAATTTATGTCCAGTGCCTTCATGTCTCTCTGGCACACATCTTTGAACCTCAGCTGTGGTCGCTTGACTGTTCTTTTGCCGTCTGACAGTTTCTCATAGAAAATATCTTTGGGGATGCGACCATCTTCCATGAGGCGGACATGGCCAAGCCTGCGTAGTCTGCACTGTCTAAGCCATGTATACAAGCTTTGAAGGCCTAGAAAGACTAGCCGAATGCTTCAAGAAGTGCACTATCCAGTGGATACCAGCCCATTGCAACATACCAGGAAATGAGGAGGCAGATAGACTTGCTAAGGAAGGAGGTGCCTTACAACAAAATAATATAGAGACAACTTACGCAACGGCAAAGACTACTATAAAGGCTACATTCAAGTCCAAATGGGAAAGAGAGCACCCGGTACATTTGAAAAATGATGCATATCATCAACTATCCAGAAAAGAACAGGTCATCATTTTTCGGCTACGCACTGGTCACAACAGATTGAGATACCATCTGTACCACAAATACAAAATTGGTGCAACAGATCTCTGCACCTGCGGTATCAGCCCAATGACAGTCGAACACCTGCTGCAATACTGCCCAACCTACAGTAATGAACGGAGTAGCATATGGCAACAACCCACTTCTATCAACGAAAAACTGTTTGGAGATGTTGGGAGCCTTGGGTTGACTACTGCCTTTATTAGAGTCATAAATGTGGAAGTCTGAAGGCGAACGAGGAAGAAGAAGAAGAAGGCCAGCACCTCAAAATTTTTCACTTAGTCCTTCCACGAAATACGAAAGATATGGCCTAGACACTGTTGATGGAAGGTATTGAGCTTTCTTTCTTGCTTAGCATAGGTTGTCCATGTCTTGCTTGCATACAGTTGCATGCTGGTGACGCAGGCATTATATACTGTAGCTTTGATCTTCATTGTGAGTTTGGAGTTCCCCAAACACGCGTTGTGAGACACGCAAAGATGGCTGCAGCTTTGCCAATGCAACTTGTCAATTTCTGTTGTCCAGAGAGAGTTTGTTGTTTATGGTTGACTCTAGGTATGTGAAGTGGTGCACCACTGCCAATTCACTGTTATCAATAGTAAAAACTGTTCAGAACAAAGACTGCCTGGTAATGAGATCAACAGATGTATCCTATTGATCTTCAGTATCTTCTTTTGTCTTGAAATTATCAGGACATGATAATTTTCACAGAAAATAAAAACAGGTCACTGACATAGGAAAACAGGAAATCTCTCATTAACCTGCCAATTCATAGTTATCAATAGTAACAACTGGTCAGAACAAAGACTGCCCGGTAATGAGATCAACAGGTTTCCTCTGTGTCTCCTATCGATCTTCAGTATGTTCTTTTGTCTTGAAATTATCAGGATATGATAATTTTCACAGAAAATAAAAATAGGTCACTGACATAGGAAAACTGGAAATCTCTCATTAACCTTTGTCTTCACAGCTTGAACAGATCACATGTTGAAGCAATACGTGTTGCTAACAAAAATTGTATATTATAACCCTTTTTTTTTTTTTTTTTTGCTCCCTATATTTGTTGCATTTTGATTGCATTGTCCCATCCCCATTACTACATTTTTGACATTAGGCCTGTTATTATCATCTACGCTTGTCATATGACTCAATTTCAGACTCCTGTTGATAATTCATCTTTATTGTCATCTGCATTATCACTGAAATCTGAATTAGTTCCTACATCCAGAATTTCTTCAAATAATGTCCTTGCTTGGTATTAAGTCAAGCCTACAGGTCTGCCAGAGGTGGTGGGTGACCATTTGGAAGCTTAGAAAATATTTAAAAAAAAAAACAAAAAAAAAACCAAGAAATTAACAAGTAGATACTTTCACATTTGATCAGTGACCCATTTTGAAAGAAAGTGTTTTCTTTCCAAATGAGATTACCTGCTAAAGCTGTGGAACAGAAATATAAATGAAACAAAATCTAAAAGCTAAAATATCAGTTATACAGCCTGACAGGACATTCATCTGAGCTGACTTAACATTTACCAGGAATTACAATGTGACAACATTTTGAAAAATGTAGATAAAAAAAGAAAACTTAAGCAAAATTTGGTCACCTTTGAGCACAAACCTAAATCAATACCCTTTAGCTTCCCACGGAGCAAAGGCCTGTAACAAACACGTGCCAAGTCCTCCTGTCATGTGCCATTCTCTCAAGTTCTTTCCATGTTTTCCTCATCATTTTCATTTAATCTGCAACCCAGACTCATTTCGGCTTCCTCTGTTTTGAAACTATAGACAAGTCAAATACAGAATTTAAATCAACACACAAACCTAGAAAGTTTCCATTAATAAATTTATGGGCAGTTAGGTTTGAATCAAAAGTAAAAATATTGTGTATGCTACATTATGAAGACAATATATCTTTTATGCATAGCAAGAGTTTTATTTAAAAACTAGCAATAACCCGTCATACTTGACGGGTTTTTAATTATAGTGGGCTGTTTCCATCCCCGGATGAGCAGATAGAAGTACATTCTTAGTGTTTTTGGTTTCTTTCCATTATACAGTGAAATCAAACTGTTCATGAACACCGTCATCTGAACGCTTTTCTTCGTTAATTGTAACTATTTTTTGGAGAGTATATACAATATAATGGAAACAATATAATTTTTCAACACGGTTGCATTCCTCAGCTATGACCAACGTACACACGGCGAGAATTATGTTATTTTAGATTCAATTGAAAAGTTCTTTGATGACAACATTTCGTGTGAAAGTGCGTGGATTGTTTTCAAAGAGTGTTCCCTGATAATAAGTGGTTTTAACAAAAACTTTCAGGTTTTCATGATTTGTACATCGGGTTAGGGCTCATGCACACCAATTTTTACGTACTTTTTCTTTGTCCAGCGCTACTAATTTCATGAAAGAATTAAAAAAAAAATAAAACAAAAGTATTTGTTTTATATAACACCCACGCCGCGCAAGTTGCACACCGTGCGTTGCGCACTTTTTTTTCTGGCGCGAGTTACTATTTTGAGTGAGACCGACCAATGTAACATACATCGGTAATTATGTTAGTTGGGACAAATTAAATACAATGCTAAGTCTTTTCATGGATCAATAAGATAGGTCATTTTATTCTAAGACAATTATGTAAGGTATTTTATGTCGGCGGAGGTCCACCTGTATATCTCAACATGGGTGCAGTGAGGAATCTGAAGTTATTACTAAGCGTCCAGCTGTGTTCATCTCCATAAAAAGTTATCTGGTAAAGCAGCAGGAAAAACAACAGAAGTAAGAGCTGAATAGCCAGTGCAGCACTGATGACACGCATGAATAGTGATGTATGGACTTGGCTCTCGAGTGGCTGCGTGTCAGTCTCTGATGTTTCAAGTTCTGTACTCAAGCTGTGGAAAATAACAATATTGTTTTAAATGTCTGCTTTTGGAAGCTGTAGTTAACATCTATCAAATTTGATAACTGTAAATCATACTGTTGCAATTAAGTGGCATTGCAAGTGTTAACTGTGACTATATTTTTAGTGTCTTCTAAGTCCTCGTGATTAAAAAGAGAGCATATTTCAAATGCATTAGCAAAACGTGTTGGAAAATAAGATGCACGAACATTCAGGAAAGAAAAACAAAACAGGTGCTCCCATGTTAGTTACAATGATGAGTGAAACACCAGTGTTACACTTCTCAAAATCTTTCAAGCAAAAATAACATATGCTTAAGAGTTAATTTTATAATTAAAATCTAATTATAAAAACAAGAAATTAAAAATCTGTTTAAAAAGGTTTTGTTTAAAAAAGGGGGAGGGGGCACGAATGCATGCAAACACACACACATGCATGCATGCACACACATCTCCCTGCTGGCACAGCTCATATTAACATGAACCATCACTACCATATTTTGGCTTCATCTTCAGCAACAATAAATCCACTGTGTAAGATAACTATAATCTTCAGCAACAATAAATCCACTGTGTAAAATTTCCATAATCTTCAGCAACAATAAATTCACTTTGTAAGATTACCATAATCTTCAGCAACAATATAGTTACTGTGCAGCATCACCACAATCTTAAGCAACAATAAATCCACTGTGTAAGATAACCATAATCTTAATCAGCAATAAATTCACTTTGTAAGATTACCATAATCTTCAGCAACAATAAATTCACTTTGTAAGATTACCATAATCTTCAGCAACAATAAATTCACTTTGTAAGATTACCATAATCTTCAGCAACAATAAATTCACTTTGTAAGATTACCATAATCTTCAGCAACAATATAGTTACTGTGCGGCATCACTACAATCTTAAGCAACAAAAAATTCACTGTTTAGGATGACAACAATCTTCTGAACACAAGTTGCTGGCATCTTATCTTGTGCAGGTGTGTGCAATATGTTTAAGAGCTCATGCACTGAAGTCAGTAATGTGAGCACAGACAAATATAACAGTCAGGTTAGCAAACAAAAACACTATTATTCAGTAGTTTCTGCCAGGTGATAGTCTGTGTCTGGCTTCCTGCACTAACAGGGTGGTACCACTGTCGTAGATTTTTGATAGGAGAATTAAGACTTGGGTTGGTCCCTTCTGAATAGATTAGAATAAGTGATAGTCACAGTGAGAAATGATAATAGAAATGGATTTCCACGAGTGAGATGGTAGAAATTTATAGAGGCTGTCCCGGAAATCGAGAATCTCTCTCTCTCTTTCCGCCTATCTTCTACAACAGATCCAGAGGAGTCAGACAGTCTATAAAAAATATATATATATTAATATATATTACCACTCACGTGCACACACACACACAATTGACAATATGTAGACGCACACACGTGGGAAAACTATAACAATGATTAAATATATATTATGGGAACCAACTGACCAACACGCTGGAATAATTATTGAGTAGTTTAATTATCATAGCAAACTTCTCTCACAGCATATAAAATTTACATCAAAAAAACATATACACATAATCATAAAAAATCAAGGAAAAGAGTAAGAGTCTAAGGTTTCCCCCTTTTAAGGTATGGACAGACTTGATACGCTGTTCTAGTCTAAGGGAAAATATTGTTAGCAATAACTTGCATAAAGAAAGTTACAACGTGGGTGACTCAAACAAAGAACATCCTTCAATCTACTTTCACTCGGTTCTTTCATCAGGGCCCTGATTCACACAACCTTACCTACACTCGTGCTGTGGTTCGCCGTCTGGCGCAAACGTCAGTGTACACTTTGTTAATCTGTCTATCTGTGGATGAAATGGATACCCAGCTCTGCAGATATTGGTTTCATTCACCGTGTCCGGAGAGCGTCCACTTCAGGCGATCGTTCTTTCTTTACAAATTTAAGTTAATGTCACTTATTCACGAGGTAAAAGTTAGGGTTTCAGCGGGCACACAGTGTCAGAACACGAGGTTTCCCTTAATTAGGAAGATGACCGTGTCGTAGATTTTTGGATAGGAGAATTAAGACTTGGGTTGGTCCCTTCTGAATAGGTTTGAATATGTGATAGACACAGTGAGAGTTAGTAAAAAGAAATAGAATTTCCAGAAGTGAGATGATAGACTGTGATATAGAGGCTGTCTCTGAAAAATCGAGGAAATCTTCTCTCTTTCACCTATCCTCTACGACAGCTTTTAAGGCGTCAGACAGTCTAAACACAGATATATATACTGTATATATATTACATATATTCCTATCTACTCACGGGCATGCACATACACGTGACGACAGTTAAACACTCAGACGTGGGAAATCTATAACAATACTTATATAAATATTCTAGAACGAGCTGACCAACACGCTGATTAATTCCAAGGGAAATTTTAATTATCATTTAAAATTTCTTCACAACACATAGAAATGACATCAAAGCATATACAAATAGTCATAAAGTATCAAGAAAATGCTACAAGGATGATAGCCCCGTTATGATATTAACTCTAGGTTTAGCCCACAGAAGAGTGCTTGGATGAATTAGTGGAAAATATTTCTTGATTTGGTATTACAAATCAGATTCATCCAAATGTGAAGAGGTTGACGAGAACAAGAAGAAAACTGAAAAGTAATAAAAATATTAAAATCTTCTACTGGACAATGCACCATCTCTCCAGAGGACGGATACATTGAATGCAGTTGATGCAAAAAATCACAGCCATGATTCCCACCAAGAGGTGTTTATAGGTCATGCATCGTTTATTTTTGCTGAAGATGAAGAAAGTGTGGTGGCGTTTTCCAAAAAGCTTAATCTCAAAAAGACTGCAAAGCCAAAAAACCACGTTGTTTAAAGAATGTGTGACAATGTCTGACCGTTATGAGACAGATGATGGCCCAAAGAGTCACAAATACATATGGTTAGGGTCTAATATTGTCCTTCAACAGGAACAATTTAATTAAGCAGCCAATCTTCCGTAAGGGGATTGTAGAGTGGGTGAATCAATAGTTATCAAAAAAAAACTCACTCAGTCCACTTTCCCTCGGTTCTTTCATCAGGGTACCCCGGCACACGTGCTCACCTAAAAACTTGATGTTGTTCACAGTCTGGCGCAACCTTAGGACACTTCTCTATACATTTAATCTGTATTCTTTGTATAAAGCGAATCCCAGCACTACAATTACAGGTTTCTTCCACTGTTTTTCGGGGAGCATTCACTTCACCAGTTATGTTTTTAGATTACTGTTCATGTCACTTAGATCAGTTAGGGTAAGCAAGGTTGAACGGGCACACAGACTCAAAACACGAGGGTTTCCTTCATTTGGGAAAAGCTGACCAGTGGATAACTTCTTTTAACAGATAGTCTTGGTTCACTATACACTCTTTCAATACTTGTCGGGAATATTAATGTTATTTCTTGTAATTATTCTCGCCATCAGGCCGCATGTACATTTAAACTTATTGTGAAGAAAATAAAGTCTGGCTCAAAGGCACAGTATAAACATTTTGTCTTTAGAAAAACCGTTAGTGGGATTAGTATTACTGTCTATCTCTGATGGCACATGCAATGTCAGACCAGTGTTACTTGAAACAACCCACGTGGTTAAAGATAGGAAATGTCTATTCTTCTCACAAGTATGTCTCTTTACTACTAAACGCCGGCAAGTTCTGGGTCACCCAGTATTCACTACATAAAATGGAAAAAGCACATATAAAATAATTATACATATTATGTATAAGGATATAACTTATATTTTAAACTGCAAGAGTCGAGCTTATCATTTAACACTTCCCGTGAAATAAGTTATATTATAAAATCAATCATCATGAATTTGAAATACGTATAAATATATTTCGTCAATACTCATGAGACATCTAGCAGTTATAAGTTAGTTTAGAAAATATATCTCGACTGAGTAGTTAGCAGTTAAATTAAATTCATTATGGCTACATGTTTGTTAAGCTAGAAATAGAATTTATTCTGCTTTCCACTGTAACTCGTCGACTAAAGAATATAACAAACTATTAAAATAATCACTCTGCACACAGAACTAGTTTAAAATGAAATAGGCGATTAAACACTTTATCACTTCACAAAATACTAGAGATCTATAGTTACCTCAACCACAGCACTACAGACTAAACCATAAACTAGAATACTGTAATCTAATGGTAATCTAGAACTCGGCAAAATGTTGCCAGGAAACTCAGACTTCGCCAAAACACAGATATTTGATCTAGCACAGCGCTCTGTCTGCTGCAGCTTTACGAGTGAGAATGAAATTAAAGTTTCAAACTTGGGTTAATATTTTAAACAGACAAAGGATGAACTATTCCCCCCCCCACCCCGATCTCTCCCCCTTCTCATTAACCTTCGTTTAACTAGAAGCATGTCGTAACTGCCCCTGAGCGTCTTGGCACCTTCATCTCCCTATTCACATTTCTGAGCGGGGAGGCGATGACAGATCACACTTCCCGCTGGGAAAGTTAACCGAGAGCTACGTGTCAGTTTGAATTTCCCAGACTATATGTCTGCTCTACGCCGTATAGGTGACAGTTTTAACGCCTACCTAAGCGCTCAGCCCGAAGCAACCGCACGTGTTCGCTGAAAAATGCAGACAACTGTCTGCCATCTCGGGTCTGATAGAAGGAATTTCTAACACTCTGCTTCACGTGTATGGCTGACACGTTACGTCATAACTGCGTTCTCAGTTGTGAGAAAAAAAGCAGGTAAACGTTTGAATGGGAAAATAGTAATGTATATAGTCGCAAACGAACGAATGCGAAAAAAATACAGGAAAAGATAGATAATAAATAGAGGATGCGGGTGAAAGAACAAGAAGAAGATATAGGCAATTTACGATCCATAAACTCTCTGTGACAGAACGTCCCCCCTTTAAGATATGGAATCACTCCATGTCTACCTTATGGGAATAAATTTCCTATATCCGTAGCTTCAGGGTGTCTGTCCTCTTTCCTCTCATCTCCCCCTCCGATTTTCTCCACTTCCTACTCAAGTCTACTCCCCAAAGTTTCCTTCCTCTGGAATGTCTCCCAAGCGCGCTTGAAAGAGCGTCGCCGCTTCTGACATTTTTGAAAGATTTCGTGTGAATGCAGTGGAATATCCCTGCCACTATCGTCATCTTCGTCAGTTTTGGCGATCGTCAGGAGATGGTCGGAGGTTGGCACTGGTCTTTCCAAGTATCTCTTTAACAGATTTAAATGGAAAACCTTCTCCTTTCCTTGAATAGAGATCTGGTAGTTAGCCTTAGAAATCTTTTTCAGGACGGTAAACGGCCCTTGCCATCCGATCCTCAGTTGGTTGTTTCCGGTAGGGAGTAACACCAAAACTTTCTCTCCTGCGTCCAGTTCTCTTTCTTTCGCGACTTTCCTGTATCGGTTAGCGTGCTTTGTGCGTGCTCGCTTAAAGTTAGTCGTTGCTAGGTCCCACCCTAGTTTCAACCTTTCCTTTAAAACCGACACATATTTACTTGCTGAGACAACTGTCTCATCCGCCTTCTCGTCTGTCAGAGACTGAAGTAAGGCTTCAATTGGCCCCTTAATAGGTCTGCCGAATAAAAGCGTAGCTGGCGGAAATCCTGTGGAAGTATGAGGAGATTCTCTGTAGCCAAATAATGCTGCAGGAATACAAAGATCCCAATCTTCAGGTTTCACTTGTGCCAGTTTACTTAGCATCATGTTGAGATTTCCATTAGCACGTTCCACGAGCCCATTTCCGGCCGGAGTATATGGCTTTGTGTAGATGTGTTGGGTCCTCAAGATCTTCACGATCTCATCCATCAACAGGTTTCGGTATGTTGATCCGTTATCCGTCAGCACTTGCTGAGGGAATCCCAACCGAATGAAAATCTGCACGAGGGCTTCTGCGACATGCTTGGCATCTGCGCATGTTAGCGGTATAGCTTCTGCCCATAAAGTGCATGTATCGACTAAGGTCAGGATAAACCTGTTCCTTCTTTTAGTCCTTTCGAAAGGCAATAAAATGTCGATCACAACCCGTTCGAGTGGTGTACCCACTATTGGCATTTCACCCAAAGAGACTGGGGGTGCCCGTTGCTTGGGTGGCATACGTTGGCACTGGGCACAGGATTTGACATACCTGATAATATCAGTATTTACTCCTGGCCACCAATAATGAGTGGTTATCCGTTGGTTTGTGGCGTTCTGTCCCATATGTCCGCTGAAGGGAAGAGAGTGCCCCATTTCTAGGATTTTGCTTCTGTACTGTTTCGGTACTAGGAGCTGGTTGTAACCTTGGTCAGGCTTGCCCGTTCTGCGATAAAGTACGCCATCCTTAGAAAAAATGTCCCCGTGCTGTTTGGGTTCCTTAGCCATGGGCAGTTTCCTAAAGCAGGGTGCCAAAGTAGGGTCATTGTATTGCGCTTCTTTAAGTTCCTTGGGTAACAAATTCGGCGCAGGCTCCCGTTCCTTTTTGGTTTGCCCTCTCGTAGTTACTGCTGCCACAATCGGCTCTTCCGGTTTCCCAATACACACGTATCTCCCGCCAAGTATGACTGGGTAGATGGGATCATCCATAACAGCCGCTTTGATCACACCTCTGACAAAATCAGAGTGGATCTCCACCAATGCAATGGGAAGCGCTGTAGGTGCATCACTCTTACGAACTCCACAAAGTTGGACGGTCTCTGCTGTCTCTTGACCGGGTTTGACCAGGTTTCTGGCAACAATGCAATCATAAGAAAGCCCCGTGTCAAATAAACAAGAAATTTGAGAACCGTTCAAAATAACAGTACCTCGCGTTGAGGGTCTATCCCCAACAGGTTGGGAATCACTGTCAATAATTCCGCCTTGCGAGACTGTCAATAAGCATCCGATGCGTTTAGGCTCGGTGTGCTCGCTCTGATCATCTGTCCCGTGCTCAGGGGTTCTCCCTTTGCCACCTTGACCTTTCTGGCCACGCTGCCATGTAGGGCGGTCGGGTTGATCAGACTGTTTGGGGTGGTTGGGGTACTTGTTCTTGTAGAACTTGGATTTTTCAGGAGGGGGGTTTTGAGGTCCAGTTTCTCTGTGATTATTCTGATTAGAAGCCTGAGAAGATTGCTCTAGATTATTTTTTCGGAAATGCTCCTCTGTCGGTTTCCGTTTTGTGGCCGGTAGTTCAGCCAGCGCATTTTGATAACGCTCAGACTTCTCTAAGATGTCTTCAAGTTTTTCTGCTCCCTGCTCAGCTAGAAATCTCCGGGTATCTGCAGACAATGTATTCTTTATTTGTTCTGTTAAAACAAATTCCTCAAGACCTTCGTAGGTAGAGGGGAGCTGCGAGAGCTCTAGGCACTTTGTCAGATAACCCTTCAAACGAGACGAGAACTGCTGAAAAGTTTCAGAATTCTCTTTCCGGCTGTTGTGAAACAGTTGCAAAAATTTTCGAGCGTTCATTTCAAAGCGCTCCAGTAACGCTTTCTTCAACAGATCATAGTTGTCTTGTTGGCTGCTTTCTAGTTTCGAGTAAACATCATAAGCAGAACTTTTTAAAGCCTGGGAAAGCTTCATATTCCAACGCGACCTTTCCAAACCGTACAGAGTTGCAATTTTCTCAAATTTTTCTAGATACGTGTCAATCTTCTCATTGGGACAAGGGAAAGATTCTAAGGCGAAAGACATAGCGTTTAGTTGAAGAGATTTAGTGTTAGAAGGATCAGTTAAGGAAGAATGAGGAGAAGACTCTCCATTGCTGGAGGTAGAGGCAGCACCAAGACTTTGGACTTCTAGAGCCTTAAGAGCTAACTCATGCTGTCGTCGTTGCTCATTTTCTCTTTCCACATGCTGTCTCTCCTTCTCTCTTTCCTCATGCTGTCTTTCCTTCTCTCTTTTCTCATGCTGCATCTTGCGAATTTCCATTTCCTCCTCAATCTTCTTCTGCTGTAATAAACGGTCTGCTTCTTCCTTCCTCCTAGCTTCTTCTTCTTTCCTCTCCGCATCGTATCTCTCCAGTTCGTCTCTGACAAAAGCTTTCACTTCTTCTCCTTCCAGTCCCTCCTCTCTCGCTTCGTCCCTGAGGAGTTGTCTAAGCTTTGCGCTCTCGGCCATATTATGTCAGTGACGGAGACTAGTGGAGAAAGAAAATAGGAAAAAGGATACACTGGTTCCTACCACTTACGAGAAAATACCAAATAAAAGATGATATGCTTAACCCTGGGATACCTCCTCCAAAATAAAATCTAACTATCGCTGCTATTAATCGGCAATAAAGCACCTAATGCAAACACGACTACGCCAACTAAATGGTAGTTAAGATTACTACTGAAAAATAAGTTGCTTCAGTGGAAACACAATAATTATTGTAAAAATTAAAGAGAAAAATAATCCCTTAATTTTAAAATCCACTAAAGTTCACCCCTGAAGATAGTTAGGGTAAGGGAGGCAATTAATCTGGACAAATAGTCCGAAACGCACTCCTTAGCTTTGCTCAAACACCTACTTCTTCAAAACCCTGTGAATGTTATACACTCACACAACTTTACCAGCGTTTAGTATTACAAAATCAGTAATTAACATCTATTCCGACAAAATCAACTAATAAACCAAATGTATAATGCTTAATAATGCTGTAGAAAAACAATTATTAGCCGTGTGGTCAGCACGCCCATAAAACAGATCGTTACGTCTAGGGGATAAATTATTTAAACGATACAAAACTCACAAGACATCACACTCTTACTCTATATCAGAATAAAGAAAAATCTCAGACGAGCTGATATTTGCCGTCTCGTCTTCCTATTATAAGTTAAAAAATCCTTCGGACGAGACCACATTTGTCGTACTCGTCTCAGGATTTTGGGTTCAATTCCCGGAAACCAGCAACCATTTGTCGTAGATTTTTGGATAGAAGAATTAAGACTTGGGTTGGTCCCTTCTGAATAGGTTTGAATATGTGATAGACACAGTGAGAGTTAGTAAAAAGAATAGAATTTCCAGAAGTGAGATGATAGACTGTGATATAGAGGCTGTCTCTGAAAAATCGAGGAAATCTTCTCTCTTTCACCTATCCTCTATGACAGCTTTTAAGGCGTCAGACAGTCTAAACACAGATATATATTTTACATATATTCCTATCTACTCACGGGCACGCACATACACGTGACGACAGTTAAACACTCAGACGTGGGAAATCTATAACAATACTTATATAAATATTCTAGAACGAGCTGACCAACACGCTGATTAATTCCAAGGGAAATTTTAATTATCATTTAAAATTTCTTCACAACACATAGAAATTACATCAAAGCATATACAAATAGTCATAAAATATCAAGAGAATGCTACAAGGATGATAGCCCCGTTATGATATTAACTCTAGGTTTAGCCCACAGCCCCGTTATGAGACAGATGATGGCCCAAAGAGTCACAAATACATATGGTTAGGGTCTAATATTGTCCTTCAACAGGAACAATTTAATTAAGCAGCCAATCTTCCGTAAGGGGATTGTAGAGTGGGTGAATCAATAGTTATCAAAAAAAAACTCACTCAGTCCACTTTCCCTCGGTTCTTTCATCAGGGTACCCCGGCACACGTGCTCACCTAAAAACTTGATGTTGTTCACAGTCTGGCGCAACCTTAGGACACTTCTCTATACAGTGAATCTGTATTCTTTGGATAAAGCGAATCCCAGCTCTACAATTACAGGTTTCTTCCACTGTTTTTCGGGGAGCATTCACTTCACCAGTTATGTTTTTAGATTACTGTTCATGTCACTTAGATCAGTTAGGGTAAGCAAGGTTGAACGGGCACACAGAGTCAAAACACGAGGGTTTCCTTCATTTGGGAAAAGCTGACCAGTGGACAACTTCTTTTAACAGATAGTCTTGGTTCACTATACACTCTTTCAATACTTGTCGGGAATATTAATGTTATTTCTTGTAATTATTCTCGCCGCCAGGCCGCATGTACATTTAAACTTATTGTGAAGAAAATAAAGTCTGGCTCAAAGGCACAGTATAAACATTTTGTCTTTAGAAAAACCGTTAGTGGGATTGGTATTACTGTCTATCTCTGATGGCACATGCAATGTCAGACCAGTGTTACTTGAAACAACCCACGTGGTTAAAGATAGGAAATGTCTATTCTTCTCACAAGTATGTCTCTTTACTACTAAACGCCGGCAAGTTCTGGGTCACCCAGTATTCACTACATAAAATGGAAAAAGCACATATAAAATAATTATACATACTATGTATAAGGATATAACTTATATTTTAAACTGCAAGCGTAGAGCTTATCATTTAACACTTCCCGTGAAATAAGTTATATTATAAAATCAATCATCATGAATTTGAAATACGTATAAATATATTTCGTCAATACTCATGAGACATCTAGCAGTTATAAGTTAGTTTAGAAAATATATCTCGACTGAGTAGTTAGCAGTTAAATTAAATTCATTATGGCTACATGTTTGTTAAGCTAGAAATAGAATTTATTCTGCTTTCCACTGTAACTCGTCGACTAAAGAATATAACAAACTATTAAAATAATCACTCTGCACACAGAACTAGTTTAAAATGAAATAGGCGATTAAACACTTTATCACTTCACAAAATACTAGAGATCTATAGTTACCTCAACCACAGCACTACAGACTAAACCATGAACTAGAATACTGTAATCTAATGGTAATCTAGAACTCGGCAAAATGTTGCCAGGAAACTCAGACTTCGCCAAAACACAGATATTTGATCTAGCACAGCGCTCTGTCTGCTGCAGCTTTACGAGTGAGAATGAAATTAAAGTTTCAAACTTGGGTTAATATTTTAAACAGACAAAGGATGAACTATTCCCCCCCCCCACCCCGATCTCTCCCCCTTCTCATTAACCTTCGTTTAACTAGAAGCATGTCGTAACTGCCCCTGAGCGTCTTGGCACCTTCATCTCCCTATTCACATTTCTGAGCGGGGAGGCGGTGACAGATCACACTTCCCGCTGGGAAAGTTAACCGAGAGCTACGTGTCAGTTTGAATTTCCCAGACTATATGTCTGCTCTACGCCGTATAGGTGACAGTTTTAACGCCTACCTAAGCGCTCAGCCCGAAGCAACCGCACGTGTTCGCTGAAAAAATGCAGACAACTGTCTGCCATCTCGGGTCTGATAGAAGGAATTTCTAACACTCTGCTTCACGTGTATGGCTGACACGTTACGTCATAACTGCGTTCTCAGTTGTGAGAAAAAAAGCAGGTAAACGTTTGAATGGGAAAATAGTAATGTATATAGTCGCAAACGAACGAATGCGAAAAAATACAGGAAAAGATAGATAATAAATAGAGGATGCGGGTGAAAGAACAAGAAGAAGATATAGGCAATTTACGATCCATAAACTCTCTGTGACAGACCGGTGGGCGACTTCTCTCAACAGATAATCTTGGTTCACCTCACAATTTGTCAACAATGTCGGAAAGTTAATGTTTTTTCTGTAATTAGTCTTTTGCCACAAAGGCTGAAAATGTACTAGAGTTTTCTCAGGAAGAATCAAATCAGGCTCGCTGGACCTGTTACTTCTTTTAAAGTTCTGGTACAGGTTATGGACCCAATCCTTAAGGAAAGAATGTTTTTGTTCTTCACATATATTTACACTGTACTTAGCGCTGTCAAAGTTTGGGTTACCCAGTATTCACTGAATAAAGAAAAACACATATGAAATACTTTACATATTATGTACTCAATATAACTTACATTTTTAAACTGCAAGCGTACAGCTTGACTTATCATTTAAAACTTTCCCGTGAAATAAGTTATATATATAAAAATCAATCATCATGAATTAGGAATACCTACGTATTCCGTCAACACTCATGAGGCATCTAGCATTTATAAGTTAGTTTAGAAAAATTATTCTCGTCTGATTATTTAGCAGTTTAAAGTTAATTCCATATGGCTACCTGGCTTTAAGCTAGAAATTATGCTTTATTCTGTTTTCCACTGTAACTCATCAGCTAGCGAACCTAACCAACTTATAAATTATTCACTCTGCACACAAAAAAACTCGGGAAATAAAATAAGCGATTTAACACTTTAAACACTTCACAAAATATTAGATACTTAATATAATATATTACCTCCAAACAAAATTACAGGCGATCGCACAACTTAGAATTATATGCTTATATTTATTGGTAGTCTAGAAGTTCGGCAAAATTTTTGCCAAGAACAAACTAAGACTTCGTTATACAGCTTATTCTCTTAGCACGAAACGTCCTGTCTACTGCGAATTCAGGAGCAAGAATGAAAATCTAGTTTCAAACTCTGGTTAATATCTATCAAACAGACAAAGAGGTGAACGCTTATTTCGCAAAACGAAATAATCTTTCCTTTCCGTCTTTAACACTTACGTTTAACACTTCCCTTACTAGACGTATTGCCCATAACGGACACTTCTCGTTTTCACAACTCACGCTGACCAGGGCCCACAGTGAATGCCGTGTCAGGTGGAATTTCCAGACAACTATCTCGTACTGCGCCGTAGAGGTGTCAGTTATCACGCCTTACCTAAGCGCTCAGCCGAAGAAAACGCGCATGTCACCTGAAAGTGCAGACAAAAGTCTGCTCGTATGTCTGAGATAAGCGAAAGTCACAGTTTCGTCCACTGACATCTAATGCAATAGGATGCATTTTAACGCTCTCCCGTCTCGTGTAGAGACTGACACGTTATGTCATCTACTGCGTTTCTAAATGAGAAAACGAAACCGGCAAAGTGAGAATGGGAAAGAAAATATTTTTCGCAAACGAACGAATGCGAAAAATACAGGAAAAAGGTAAAGAGTGATAATAAATAGAGGACACGGGTGGAAGAAAGGAAGAATAATAGAAAATTTAATGATCATAACTCTCTGTGACAATCACTTATTATAATCTATTCAGAAGGGACCAACCCAAGTCTTAATTCTCCTATCAAAAATCTACGACAACCAGCAGCATGTATTTACTACTGTTATTAACTGATGTAGTTAGAGCATCCAGATGTACTCGTTCCTCCATACACTTCCACCATGTTGGTGTTGGGTATCTACTGGTACGCATAAGACTGACTCGAGTTGTTAGCTGATATCTGATAAACGATGGATATGTTGAATGAGTCATGTCTGACATAACTTTGGTAATGTAATTAAGTCTTAGTTTCTTTCTCTGTTGGTCTCATTGCACCTGGTATTGAACATAACGTTTCATGCTGAATTCCGACTAATTTAAACTTGTTAATATGCTGCAAAGTCATATACTTTGCTTCCATAATCAATTTTCTCTCTAATGAAAAACTGATAGCAAATAACCATTGCTTGCCCTCCCATCTATGACCTTTCAAACACCATAGCATGTTAGTTAGTCTTCTGCAAGAAATTTATCTGGGTGGTTTGTTCCAGTTCTGCTGTTGGTCTATTGTTTTTCCTAGGCAGCAGGTGGTTTGGACTATACTAATTTTCTGCCCCTGTATGTTTATGTCAATTATCCTATCTTTAATAACCTTATGTCTGCTAAAGATCATTCTCACTGTCTTATTTGCATGGGGAATCCCAGTTCTTCATCCATTTATAAATGTGATTTATTTGTTTTTATAGATCTTCATATAATTGTGGTAGATTTTTCCCAGTTTTTCATACAGCAACATCATCTGAAAACTGTGACAATTTATTTTTAATATCTTTTACCATTACAGCAGCAATTGAAAGAGCTAGTACTGACCCTTGGGAATTCCAATCTGTTGATCATATAGCTCTGTCCCCTCACTGTATCATCATTGTATAGTGAAATATCTATCCTGTAGGAAGTTCTGTAGGTATTCATATATTTTATCTCTTATTTCTTTCTTCTTCACTTTAAGGACAGCACCTTCTCTCCAGTATTGCTCATATTGTTATTGTCATTGCTAATCAGAATTTACATCACTTCAATCTGGGCAAACCCATAGGTGCTCAGTCTCCCTGAGCAAATGTCGGAGGGTATGAATGCTAACTGTTCCTGTAGCGCACTGATATATGTACGTCATAAGCTCTAACTAAATCTAGGAATACAGTAATATTTCTTTCTTTCTTTTGAAATCTTAATTTTACTTCATGTTCCAATTTGATTAACTGACCCATGGTGCATCTGCCCCTCCTAAAATCAGAGGGAGTCTGGCTACACATCTTGTTATTTCCAAATAAAATTTTGATTTTGTATTTACTATTCATTCATTTCATTCATAACCCTCCACTCCCAAAGGAGCATAGGCCTTCAACAAACACATGCCAAGTAATCCTGTCACAAGCCATCATCTCAAGTTCTTTCCACGTTCTCCTTATCATTTTCATCTCTGTGTCCAACTCTCTTCTCCGTGTGCTTCTTGGTCTACCTCTGCCTCTCTTGCCCTGGGGGTTCCAGAACAAGGACTGCCTTGTAATGCTATCGTCAGGTTTCCTCAGTGTGTGTCCTATCCATCGCCATCGTCTTCTTCTCATCTCTTGTTCCACTGCCACTTGTCTAGTTCTTGTCATCAGTTCCACGTTGGTAACCTTGTCATACCATTTTAATCCCTCTATTCTACGCAAGCCTATGAAAGTCTGTAGCTTTTTGGTTGTTGTCTTTGTTGTTCTCCATGTCTCAGAGCCATACAATAGGACTGACTTCACATTTGAGTTGAAGATTCTTATTTTCGTGTTGGATCCGATTTCTCTTGATCTCCATATATTTCCTATGCAATGAAAGCTCCTCTTGCTTTTTGTATTCTTATTTTGATATCACTGTCTGTCCCTCCAACTTTGTCTATACCTTTATTGCTGCCAAGATATGTGTACGATTCTACATCTTGCATTGGTGCTTCTTCAAGTTCAACCCTGTTATCATTACCTGTATTTATTCTCATTATCTTTGTCTTTTCCCTGTGTATTTTCAGACCCAATTGCTGTGACCTCTCATTGAGTGTTTTCAATTTGTCCTGCATCTGATTACGGTTATGGAACAGGAGAGTCTAGTCATCAGCAAAATCCAGATCATCCAACTGCTTAGTCACTGGATTCAATTTCTGTTGTGTGTTGTTGATGTTCTCATAACCCAGTCTATTGCTTATAAGAAAAGAAATGGAGTCAGAGTTCTTCATGAGGGACAGCTTACAGAACCTTTTGGGATAAGAACAGGAGTGCGACAGGGATGCCTCTTGTATTTACTATGGTTTCTAATATTTCACCAAGATTTCAAGTTCAAGAAATTGGTCTGTATGAAATGCATCATGTTCATTATTTTTTTGTTTGGTTTTGGTATTGGAATAATAACTGCCACTTTCCCTTTCTTCAGAACGTTTCCTACGTTCTAAATTTTGTTAAACTGGTATATTACAATTCCTATGCTATTCTTTTTTATGTGCATCAGTATTTCATAGTTGAAGATATCATGTCTTGATGCTTTATATGTTTATTCCGTTACTGTATTTTTCACTTCCTCCACTGTCACGTCTGCATTTAAATATTATAGATCTTGTACTTACAGGTACTTATTTTAAAATTTAATTTTGTAAAGACCCATTCCTTCATAGCTTGGCTTGTGTACTACAGTAAACTTAAAGCAAGGATTTAAATAAACAAAACTATGTAACTATAACACTTTAATCTATCTCTCTGTGTTATTTAAGTAAGTTAGTAAATAAAAAGTATATTTCTGATTGGTCAATAAATGCTGGCCTGTTAACTCAAAGCAATTTAATGAGCGAAATTGAGATATTTATCAAAGCCAATTTTAGTAGTTTTTATATCTTGTGCTTTATTCAGTTTTTTTATAAATGAAAGCAATAAAGTTCTCTGCTTAAAATGTTCAGCTTCAACAGTTCTCTCCATGTCAGTAATTTAACAGAAGTAATACTGTTAAAGCAGGAATACGGCCACCATAAATATTATTGTAGGTAAATGTTAACTGCTGTTTATTTGGGGGGGGGGGTGGTGGTGCTGAAGAAACCATAATAGCCATCATATAATGTTAGGACGGGGGTTCTTGTCTGAGCCATCGTAGATGTGTAGACTCACACTAGATGTTGCGTCGTATCAATGTAGGCCACCATAAATAACAAGGTCCGTTGCCTGTATCGAAGGTGTAAGTGCTGCGTATGTAGTGAGTGTCAAGTTGACCTGGAACAATGATTTTGGACTGTTATAGGTCACCAGGCGAGGTGTAATAGATCTGACAGGGTTATGTCCACACAAAACTCACTCTCAAGTGTGTATACCCTTGATATCTATAGATTGCTTCAAGAGGGGGTGGTTGATGTGATATGTGGATAAGTAATCATCAATGGATGGATGCGAATGCGTGTATAGGTTCTGTCAGGCCACAGTCCATCCACACAACCACATGTAGAAGTCAGTAATTGTGGACAACAGCTGACGTTTCATTGATTTATTGACGATACAAGACAAGGTACGTTCATCATCATATAAATAGTCAGTACGATACTTGACGACATACAGCATAGCAATGGTGAATAATATAATTGGCATCAATGCATCATAGACGACTGTAGATATATTCAGGTGCTGAAAACCATCATCCTTTTCTAGCTACAGCCAAGATATCTAGATGTAGGAGATTAAATCAACTCTCCCTTTCTGACCCCCAGCAAGACAGACATATCTTCTGGAGTCCATCAGGCAATGTCCTCTAAGTTCCTTTAGTAGCAAAGGTGTCAGACCTTGACCGACGTGATTCCACCGGAGCAACAGAGTTCAACAAACAGATAGCCCTTGGGGCATGCACCAACCCGATGCATAAAAAGACATGGTGATTCGTGAGCTGAAACTTCTCATGACAGTAGACTCTTTCCCGCCCAGTGGGAAAGTTAGCAAGCAGACTACAAAATGTCAATCATAAAAGCTGGCGACAAAAAATAATCATATGAAGAGCAATTACCTTTCTTCAGAAATAAACACCACAACTCACACGCCTCCAGGCGTTTAGAATCACATGGGGGAAATCATCTGTAGATAAACTAACAACATAAGAGGACTTCCATTTCCCCCGACAAAATGATCACGGACGCTGAAAGGCGTCTCACTCTGATAAAAAACAACTGCTACACTCCTGGAACGGAAGTCTTTCTCCAACAACCTTAAACTTAAAGTGTACAAACAAGACAGGTAAATATATATTGACTCAGAAAAATCTGTGCGTAACAAATACCCCACTTAGCCTTGAGGATTTGCCTTTCCCAAATGGAGTCATAACTGAAACCATGCTCAACTGAGTCATTTCATGTCCAACATAAAAAGATAATCCAGAAAAACTCTTGTTACAAGGCGACTGTCAGGATGCATATTATACTCTGATGCCTTATCTAAATCCTGGAGGCCACAA
This sequence comes from Oreohelix idahoensis, assembly GCA_024509875.1. Lineage (NCBI taxonomy): Eukaryota > Metazoa > Mollusca > Gastropoda > Stylommatophora > Oreohelicidae > Oreohelix > Oreohelix idahoensis. The sequence goes on from JAMPIV010004644.1 coordinate 211,402, forward strand.
AGATGTGGTTTTACACAGGACCGGATTAAGCCAAGAAATGCCTCAAGGCTTTTTGGTGATTGCCCCCCCCCCCCCTCTTTTTCACCTAATAGGCAATAATTTTTTTTTTCAACCCCTTAGCATGGTGATGGTATATACTAGTATTATTAATAGACTGGCGTGTTAGTTAGCTTGCATTGTTTACCTCTTTTATTAGTAATTATTTTTATTAATGTTCATTAGTATTATTTTTATTATTATTAAGAAGTTATTTATTACACATAAGGTATGCATTTTTTTATTTTTATTTTTTAAATTATGCACGGGCCCCTAATAGCTCCGGGCCCCTAGGCTTCAGCCTACTAAGCCTAATGGATAATCCAGCCCTGGTTTTACAGAACAATGTACAGAATATCGCGTGCAGCTAGAGAGAGTAATGAGACTGTCCTGGAAGTGGCCAGTCGTAAAGAAAACTTTTTACTCATAGTAGAAGAAAACAATCCACTTTATTTGGGCGTGTTATGAGAAAAAGGAAAGTTGGAATACATACTGTGACAAAGAAAGACTGAAGGAAAATGAGACAGATAATGGCAAAGAGAAAAGATAATGAACAGATTTAACATTGTGGCATAGACAGAAGTCAACAACAGAATTGATACGCAGTGATGGGGGAAAGAAAGCTGTGGAGAAACAAGGTCCCCTACATCGGCTGGCATTGTACAAGAAGCAGAAGCCTCATAAGAATAGATGTAACTTATTTGTGAACATAAATGTAGTGGCGCAGAAGTGGTTGTGGGAGCTTATAGTGATATGAGATAATGTAGTAGAAAATACTGTTTTAATCACATACCAGCAGCACTTATTATTAAATGAAAGTTAAAAACTCTAATCCTCAAACGACCTGCCATGAGGCCAGAGAAAAGTTGTGTTTTATTTATTTAGCTTGGTTTTTTTTGCAGAAGCAAATTTTAGTTACACGTTCATGCATCACTGGTATAAAAGGCTGGCAAAATAAACTTACAAATTGGCAATTGCACATGTGATAATCAAAGATAATAACACTTCAAGCATTATGCTTAAAGAAATGACAATTATGAAACTGGTATTGGTTTTGGCTGGGTCACAAAATAGTATTTATGAGCAGCTGCTCAATTGCAAAAGGAAAAATGAGTCTGAAGTAAATATTTTTATTGCAACTTAAAAAAAAAGGGGGAATCAAGATAATAGTGTAGTATGGTCTATTATAGGAACTCCTTGTCCTTGAGAAGTATCACTTTTAAGTCATTTAAGTTTGATAAAACATTCAGGGAAGCTACTTCTAAAAACTGTTCGAAAGTCTGCAATGCAGCTGATGCAGTAAAATAATGTGCTTGAAGTGGGTACAAATATAAGGTTATATTTTGTATTTCCAGCTCTGTAACTTATGCCTGCCCAGCTACTGTAGAAATGTGAAAGAAAGGATCATAGATGTAAAATATTTAGATCTCCAATAACATACATGTAAGAGTTTTAAATTACCTTTGAAAACAAACAAAACAATATGGCACAACAATTCTGTCAACATACATAGACAAACATGTTAATGCATATTAGAGTACACAGTCACACAGATATATGAACGTTATAAGTAAAAATTCTATTACCTCAGTACATCCTGTTGCTCATCTTCTAATCTGATGAAGTCATTTTGAATTTCCTGGAATAAAGTCATACAAAAATCTATAGCCAAATTTATTTCTGGTTAATAAAAATAGAAACCAAAAGAACTTTCGAGAAGGTAAAACTCTTAATTCAAACCACCTCTGCCTTGCGGGAATATCCTTTCACAGGAAAGGCTTCGGAAGTAAACCCCGAGGATAAATCCGGAGCCGTAGTCCCTAAGGCAGTTTAATGTTGACTCAACATTATTCTGGCAACTCCTGCGACATGGCTGGTACTAAACTGTATCAGCTACTGCCGTTCCTTTGGATCTTCCGGCTGCATGGAGAGGGGGAACATGCTGCATGGGCAACAGCTTGATCTCCATATAACTATGCCCAAGCTCGCACCATGGAGAGGACGTTCCCATAGTCAGTTATGACTGAGGGGGCTATTATTATTTTTAGTAATTTTCTTGCTTTTCTGTCATCTAATGCACACCTTCTTTCCTTCTTAAAAGTACCTACAATTTACCTATTTTTGTTATTTGATTATGACTCAGAAGCCTCCGGCTGCCTTCTGTTTATTCCTGTCAATATTACCATCATCATTGCTGAATGTTGTTATCTGCAAGTTGGCTATTAAAGAATTTTATTCCTCTCAAAGAACTAGACAGCTTCTGTGGGTTTCTTATAGAATTGTGATTTTTAAACATCAAAAGAAATATCTCTTTGCATAGCTTATGACACTGATCTTATTAGAGTATTTTAGCTTTATCAGTGGTTAGGTCTGAATCACAAAAGCTACTGTCTAAATACATGTTATCAATTATTAAAACATACAGGAAGTTTAAATCTACAAATATGAAATAAAACGCTATACATTTCACCTTCCTTTAAATATAGATGTTTATGTATGAGGTCTCTAAAGATGTGTATTGATCAAAATTTTAACTACTGCCTTCAACAAATCCCCATTACTATGTCTCAGGTAAGGTATTCTTGAAAATAGTAAAGGAAATTAACAGTGCTGAAATGCCACTAAAATAAATTCCTTAAGAATGTTATTGGCAAATCTGAACAACAAATGACTATCAATAATTTCTAGGAATGGTACAAACCTAGGTAAGGGACTGGCTCAAATGTATGCATGTATGGCCTATTTAAATACTTATTTTAGCAATTTTTATACAAATTATATTTTATTTTTTAAGTTAATTAATTATTAGGAATACTATAACCCCGATGCCATCACAAGAACAGCTATGCTTTGGACCCCTGAAGGAAAACGAAAGAGAGGCCGACCAAAAAACAACCTGGCGGAGGACTGTGGAGGCCGAGATGCAAAGAATGAACCAGAGTTGGGGCACTGTACGAAGGATGGCCACCGACCGAGCAAAGTGGAATCAATTTGTTGTTGCCCTACAAAACGCCACTAGGCGTGATGGCCACTGACTGCTTTGACGGTCGGCGGCTAAGGATCAAAGAAAGAAGAAGGAATACTATAATTATAATATTCTGACAAATTACAAACATGCTGTGCAGTATCATTTGTCTGTGTTTCATGTGGGTTTCTGTTATAGAGCTAATGTGCAAGCTCTGTCTCTTTTTATCAACAAAGCAATATTACCTTGACTTCACCCAGATATTCTCATAACCAGAAAAAGCAAAAGTTAATTAAAGTAAATACTCTATTTCACTTATATTTTAGCAGGGTTGTGGAGTCAGCCAAAAAATTGTCCGACTCTGGCTACAGTATTTTTAACTAGTGATATGGTATAAAATTATACACTTATTTGGAATTATATGGATAAGTATGGTATGTGTGTGAATAAATGCATACATGGCTTTCGTAGACTACATTTTAAACTATTCATTCATTCATACAGTGATACAAAATAACAAATCATCCACGCCTGCACACAAATGAATGCTTTTTATATTTTATTTTCATTTCTTGTGTGCTTTTTCTAAATGTGCCAACAAATTTCCCATTGTGATAAAAACTGTATGATCAGAAGTAATTGAAATGTTTCTACATTATGTAAAAATGGATGTACTTTAACAGGAAAGTGGTTTTAGGAGTTTTACTACTTCAAAATGTTATTTCAAATTTTTTAAGCGCCCCCACCCCCAATCCCTTGCATGGATCATACGTGGATCTGCCTTGACTTAAGTCTAATGAAATTCGGAGTTGGGACACTTTCTACTGACTCTGACTCCTCTAAAAACATGACTGACGAAAACAGAAGGATGTAGCCAGTTAAAAAAAAAATCATGAGAGACTAAAATTGATACATAAAATAGCAGAAACTATATACAAGTGTACCTTAATTATAAGCTATCTGGGGCTGAATAAGGTATCTTTACTCACTAATATAATAAAAAGAATGACATTATGGAACCAACTAATTTTGTTATGTGAGGGTATTCTGTAATATTGTATGCTGTTCTTCTTCAAGTATGTGATCATGTCTATCCACCACTAGTACTGTTTATCAATTCTTTTGTTGAATTTTTTCCAGGCCATGTTTTCAACCTGTCAAGTATCTTTTCTCTTTGTTATCCTCTACTTCTTTTTCCTTCAGTCTTTCTATATGTCACGTTATATTCCAGCTTTCTTCTTCTCATTACTGCCCAGAGATAGTGTATTCAAAATTATACAAATAAAATTGTTGATGTGACAGCAGAATTTTTTAATTGCCTACCTCACGCCCGTGGAAATGATCAGACAAGTCACTTTGGTTTTCAGCTAAGTTTTGTTCTGTCTGAGCCAGGGTGGTTGACAAGGTTTCACGATTGGACGTGGAGTCCTGCTGCTGAAGAACAATACTCTGGAGTGTACTTGACCTAACTCTGGTATTGTCATATAGTGTGAGCCATTTGTGGTTGAGTTCTTTTAGTCGAGTAGCATCTATCTCATTCAAGGTCATGCGGTATCTAAAAATGTTACGAACATTGTTGGAGCAATAAGAAGCAAAATTTTGTGGGTGTAACATTGAAAACTGAAGTAGTTTGAAATCTTATCACCGAATTTCAATGGAATGAAGTTGATAGAACAAAAGTGACATCACAGAGACATGACAAAACCCACCCTAGTTCATTAACATCATCCCGTCTTTCCAAGTTAGTGTCGAATAGTAATAACTGCTGTTTGAGCTCAACAAGTCTGGACAGTATTGCTGCCTCTTCTGCATCACTTGTTGGGTCATCATGGATCAGGATGTTTTTAGCACAGTTCAGGAATTCCTCGACTACCTGGACATAGCACAATGAATAAGAATTAGTGCCTACTTGTTTTACACCTATGAAAACTGAACTAAAAAAATAATAATTTTAAGATCTTAGCATGGCAGTAATGAACAAGCACTAATAAATTTCTCACACATAAATTGAGAAGAGGGGTGACACTAGATTTGAGTTAAAATAAAACAAAAATAAAGAAAAAGTGAAAACTGGGATTAGTCTATTGTCTTATAATTTATTCCCCAACATTTAAAAATTAGGAAACCTACCCACCACAAAAATATGTATAGAATGTGTGATTCCTATACATTATATACACACATTGGGATTCTCGCCGGTGCTACAGAGTTTGTGCACTGTGCTGAGATCGTACTTGTGTGATCTAAGGGAGTAGATCGGAGCACTGATGGCGTTGTCCGTGTGCAATGAAGATAGTCCTTAAAAAACAAAAACAAAACCAAACCAAACCATAATTTATTCCCCAAATCTAAATACGAGGTATGTCAAAATCAATTATTAGAACACATTCTAAAAAGGTGTTTTATGATTTGAAAATTTTATTTTCTAATGAGGTCATGTTGTTCATAAGCAGAAAATCATTACTTACTCAGAACCTTGTTTTATGCTACTAATTTTGTTACAACTTGCTTACTTATCTATCAATAAACATGGCTTCGTTGGAACAGAAACTTTCCATTGCATGTTAACACATTTCTGATATCTACAGCAAATGTTTTGGAATTCTGCAAAATTTGTTTCCATTTCAAGACATTAAATTTAAAGCTACTAAAATTCTATTGCAAGAAAATATTTTAAACTATTTTAAGTGGTTAGTGCACTGGCTTCCTAGCTCGGTGGTCCATGGTTCAATTCTCAGTTGAGGCGGAAATGTTTAGACCGCAAACGGCTCCGGGGTCAATCCAGCCTCATAAATTGGGTACCAAAGCAACTCTGGGAAGGTTAAGGCGGCCGGAGTGATGCTGATCACATCACCCCTAGTGTGCCGATGGCTGAGAAACTAATGGGCCTAATACCATATTCCCAATACCTCAATGGGCGTGTAACGGGATCCTTTACCTTTTTTATGATGATGATTCCCCATTTTAATTTGAAACTCATTGCAAAATAATACAGAAAACAGCCAAGGAGAATTGAAAATGAGCATTTAAACCCAATACAGCCATCTTTTTTTTTTTTCATGGCATGTAATATTAATAGCTTTGTACCACCAAACGTTTTGTTATTTCTAACTATTACAATTTTAGTCTGTGTATTTTAATTGAAATCCTGAAACTATTTATGAAAATATCATTTTATTTCTGTGCATCTCCTTCTTCTAAAAAAAGTAACTTATAATAAGACTCTGAGGTCTTGAGATTCTTTTAAAATGTGATCATATTAACATGCCCTTAAATAGGAATATTTGAACTTTGCTTAATTTTCTTGCTTCTAATTTATCTTCTTACATAATCAATATTTCTCTTACTTCAAAGGCTGTATTGCAATTCTCAAGCATAGAAAGATCATTAGAAAGGGTGACTGAAAACTGGGACAAGAACGGTCTGGCGAACTGCATCGCCTGCTCAATGGCTGACTGACGAGACATCATAACTGCAATGGCTGTTGGATTCATTTTGTTCATCAATTTGTCACTAATTCTGTGCAAGTTTGAATAATGAGTATCTAGCTTTTGCTGCAGTTGCTGGAAACAGACCAAAAAAAATGATGCAATAAATAATGGGAAACAATCATTATAAACATCTTTAGGCTATCATTACTTAAAACTTTGCCATGTTTTTAGGGTCACTGCAAAATGACTGGCCATTTATGTTTTTGAATTGTATGAAGAAAAATATCCTGTTCTACCTTTGATAGGTTATAGTTAGGATATATAGTTCTCTAATTCAAGATAACATGTTAAGTTATCACTACCTGATTGTGACATGATTCCTCCTGTCCAATTATTGTAAATAGAATAAATTAATAATTTCAAATTGTGCGGTAACATTTTCTGTCTCATGCCTTGAAAGTGTACTCAGATAGGTTGTTTCCTATCCAACTCTTGATATTACCTCCCCAATTTTAACAATTGTTTTTTACTCTTGGCTGTTTCTTCTTCCCCTTTTCCATTATTAATTATAGTTTCAACAATGTGTTATGTCTCTTTGTATGCCCAACATACTTATTTGAATAATACTCCCATTAATAATTTGTTATTCCTTTGGATGTTAATATAATTCATATTATGATGATGTAGTATTGGTCATTTCTTTCTTCTGAACACTACACTGCCTAGTGTTGTTTTTTTAATCAAAAAGACTGTTTTAAAAGTCAGTTGGTATGTATCCTATCTGGTACATCATTTCCTAGATCTATAATTTTTTTTCCTTGTCTAATAATTTTTTACTGTTTTTCCACTTCTGGAATGAAAATTTCTGTGCCTTCATTCACTTGTAGTGATGGTTTGCTGCCTCTGACCATCTTATGATGGCGTCTCGCACAACGTCAGTCTACTTCTACCTTCACTTGGTTCCAGAGATAGAACTTTCTGCTGGTACCACCAATAACTGGTAATAGAAATAGAAACGAAACGTTCTTCTGAGTATGGCGTTTTCCGACACATAGTTATGTGCCCCCCTCTTATATTCTACCATCCCATGTCAGAATTTACCCTCGATGTGAATTAAATTTAATCCCTCGGAATACACTTTTCTTTACATATAAACTGAATAGCTTTAGCTTTACATTACATTGAAATGAAAAGGTTAAACGTACAGATATAATATGTTTTACATTTAGATCTCCACTGTTTGAAAAGTGTTCACAGTATAAATTCATTTAATGTTTCCTTTATATGATGAATGTAGTCAGGAAAAAGTAGTCTTTTTATAGTTGCAACCAAGGTAGAATAGAATCAATTCCCTGCACAAGTAGACTGCAATATTTACCAATACAAAATTATTGTATTAATTAAATTAACAGAAAACTAACACACACCGGATTTCTATAGTTGCCACAGAAGAGTCACTCTTGCAAGTCCCCTAGGCACCTCATTCACGAAACACGTATCAAAACAATTACTTACTTTCAGTTTCATATTCTTTGTCCTCTCTTCCAGGCACCTTCAAAATTAACAAAGCCTTTTTAACGAATCTGTATCGGTGCTTCTTAAACGTTTGGAGGTCCTGCACCCCTTTACACTATCTTAAGAAACCTCGCACCCCTTTACAACATCTTAAGAAGCCTCACACCGCTTTGCGTCATCTTAAGAAACCTCGCACTCCTTCACAGCATCTTATGAAGCCTCACACCCCTTCACAACATCTTAAGAAGCTGTGGTAGATTATGATTAAGTGATTTCATATATCTTTTTCTTTATCTTCATTTTTTTTCTTCTACCTTCTCTGTCACCTACGCCTGTAGGAATTTAACTCTCTCATATTCAAACCTCTGTCTTTCTTATAATTTAGCAAGCAGTTTATGGATGGTAGCATTTAATTGCATTCTCTTTGATGCAGGTTAGTGAGCAGACCTGGTCCTGCTCACCTGTAATTATCTCGGCAGTGATCATAAAAATCGCCGTAATGAGATCAGTCGGTGATGGAAAGGGGAGACATTTTGTCTATTACCTTTGCCTGGATTTGTTTGTTGTAAGTTAATTTACAAGATGCGAACCGCCATATCAAAGACTCTCGCTACAATTCATTTACGACCACTTCTGCAGATGGCGAGAGTGAGGTGATAATATATGTAGATTATATTTCATCTAGATCTTAATATAGACCTGGCTTCGACATTGGTGCGATAAAAGTTGTTTGATTCGCAGTATGAGATATAATTTATGTAGATTTGCCAAAGGTGCCAACATCTGGCAAGAGTCTGCTAGTTACAACTTTCCCTTTGATTCTTTGTCAGTTTCAGATATTTATACCCCAGCAGTTTAGACTTCATTCATTCAGTACTGCCACAGATTTAGAGATACAACTAGCGCGAGTTCTAGAATCACCGTAATAGTAGAGTCTTAGTTTCTCGTGGAGAAAATCTTAGAAGTTTGTGTGAAGGTATATATATATATATATATATATATATATATATATATATATATATATATATATATATATATATATATATATATGACTAGTATTGTCGAGTGATAGAATTGTTAGTTCGAATTATATCTTCACTAGATTGTGTGCAGAGTGATTTACTAGTTTAATCGTCCTTATAAATTCTCTAGTTACTATGTTACAGTGGATAGCAGAATAAATTATAATTTCTAGCTAAAAACTCATTCAGCTATAAATTAATTTAATTAAATTGATAGTAACCAGTCAGAGAACATTTTAACTAAGTAAATGCACTGATTCATCATGAGTGTTGACGAGATATGTATTTATTTCTAATTCATGATGATTGATTTTTTTTAATGACTAGAATTTATTTCACGGGAGTTTTAAACGATAAGACAAGCTCTAAGTTTGCAGTTTATAATTTAAGTTAAATGACCGAAGTGAACATATTCTATTTACGCGTAGGATTGTGTATACTATATTAGGGTTGAGTATATATGTTTTGTCTTCCTTTTATACAATATCTGGGTCAAGCCCAAAATCTACCAGCGGTTTCTGTTTATGTATAGCAGAGAATAACTATACGAAAAAGAACTATTCTTCTGAAATTTATATTGTAACTGGCATTGAGTTCCAGAGTTCTTTTCCAATAATCACGGTTTTACAGTCGGCCCGTGGTGACGACTAAATCAAACATTTAACATAATCAAACCTGTGACGTTACTTGTGTAACAACCCCTGCGTTGTGCAGAAGATAAAATCTTGAACAGAGTTATTTACCTGACACTCGAAGTAACGATCGATTATTTCAAGCTACTGTACCCTTGTGAACTTTAGACATCTTAAATTATTTTACTACCTGGACAAAAATTGAAGTCACATTTATCAGCATCCTATGTACCATAGTGAAGCGAGCGCTTCCCAAGATTTGAATTTATTAGCATTGGAGAAGCTGGGGCATGGTTCGCTTAAACACACCATTGGATGAGCTGTATGTTCCTTAAAAAATTGTTCCAGATGTGGTGAGAGCGCCTATTAGGTAAGAACGCATGTCTTGTGATCACAAATGTGTCAGAGCGAGAAAATGCAGGGATGATTAATTCTTTAATTCTATAATCCATATATCCATTGATTGTTTTTCTTCTTAAAGATTACATATGCTATCTATTTCAGAGTAGATTACAGGAAAAAAACCTCTGTTATTTATGGTAGAGAGAAATCCTAGACCATAGTGTATAAATCTGTGACTCTTTGGGGGCGAATAACTTCTCTTATAACGGGATCTTGGTTCAACAGAGGGGAGAGGATTACACCTATGGGTCAACTCTGTTATTGATTCCTTAACCTATGTTTAATTGTGTATTGATTTAATAGTCTAAATTTATTTACTGTGTTGTGAAAATTTCTTATGATAAATAAAATTTACATAAACTTATTCAAGTGTGTCGGTCAGCTCGTCCAAAAATATCTATATTCCATTGTTATAGTTTTCACGTTTGTACGTCAAACTGTCGTCACTTATGTGAGTGTGTCGGTGAGTGGTTGATATAGTACATCTATATAACTGAGTATCTGTCTGACAAATACTTTCTGTTGTAGAGATAGGCTGAGCGAGAGGATCTCCTCGAGTCTCAGGGACAGAATTACCTAGTTTCCACCATCTCACTCGTGGAAATCTATTTCTATTATTATCTCTCACTGAGTCACCTCAGGTTCTAGTCTATTCAGAAGGGATCAATCTGTGTCTTAATTCCCCTATCACAAATCTTAGACAAATGTGTGCTCGTCCGAAGGATATTTTTGAACTTTGAACAGGAAAACGAGAAGACAAATGTGGGCTCGTTTTCCGGGAATTGAACTCAAATCCTGAGCAAACAAGAAGGTAAATTTCTCGTCTAACGGGATTTTGAACTTAGAATAGGAAGACGAGACGTCAAATATCAGCTCGTCTGTAGGATTAATATTCTTTATTTTGAAATAGAGTAGAGTGCGATGTCTCGTGAGTTTTAATATCTTTAAAAAAAAATATTATCCCCTAGACTAACGATCTGTTTATTGGCTTGCTGACCACACTATAATAGTATTGTTTTTCCACAGCATTTTTTAGTATTATTATTGGATTTACAGGTTGATTTTTGTCAGAGTATGTTATGTATTGATTTTGAAAACTTAACCGCTGGTAGAGTTTGTGATTGCGTAACAATCACAGGGTTTTGAAGCAGAAGGTGTTTAGAACTAAGTTAAGGAGTGCGTTCGGACTATATTTTTTTCGTCCAGTTAATTGCCTCCGTTACCCGATCTGACTTCAGGGGTGAACTTGTAGTGGAATTAAAATTAAGGGTAATTTTTTTTCTCCTTAAATTTTTGCAATAATTGTTTTGTTTCCACTATAGCAACATATTTTTGTTAGTTATTAATCTTAACTACCATTTATTTGGCATAGTCGCTTGCATTTAGAGCCTTTAGAGTCATTAATAGCAGCGATAGTTAGATATCTAATTAGGAGGAGGTATCCCAGTTAAATAGTATATTTATTTTGTTTGTATTTCTCGTAAGTGGTAAGGAACCAGTGTATCTTTTCCTTTTTCTTTCTTCTTTCTCGTGTAAGTCTCAGTCAGCTATTTACTATGGCCGAGAGGGCAAAGCTTAGACAGATGCTCAGAGACGAAGCAAGGGAAGAGGGATTGGACGGAGAGGAAGCGAAAGCTTTTGTCAGGGACGAACTTGACAGATATGATGCGGAGCAGAAGGAAAAAGCAGCGGAGAAGAAAGAAGCAGAAGCTAGAGAGAAGGAGAAGGCAGCTCAAGATAGAGCGGAGAAGAAAGAAGCAGAAGCTAGAGAGAAGGGGAAGGCAGCTCAAGATAGAGCGGAGAGGAAAGAGCGAGAAGAGCGTCAATTAGAACAGGAAAAAATTGATGCAGAAATGGAAGCTCGCAAGGCACAGCATGAGGAAAGAGAGAAGGAGAGACAGCAGGAGGAAAGAGAGACAGCACGTGTTGGCGCTTAAAGCTCTAGAGGTCCAAAGTCGTGGTGCTGCCTCTATCTCCAGCAATGGAGAGTCTTCTCATTCTTCTTTAACTGATCCTTCTAACACTCAATCTCCTCAACTCACCGCTATGTCTTTCGCTCTAGAATCTTTCCCTTGTCCTAATGAGAAGATTGACACGTGGCTAGAAAAATTTGAGAAAATGGCCATTCTGTACGGTTTAGAGAGGTCGCGTTGGTGTATGAAACTTTCCCAGGCCCTAAAAGGTTCTGCTTATGATGTTTACTCTAAACTGGAAAGCAGCCAACAAGACAGCTACGACGTGTTGAAGAAAGCTTTACTTGAGCGCTTTGAAATGACTACGCGAATATTTTTGCAACTGTTTCGCAACAGTAGAAAGGAGAATTCTGAAACTTTTCAGCAGTTCTCTTCTCGTTTGAAGGGATACTTGTCAAAGTGTCTGGAGCTGTCTAAGCTCGCCTCTACCTATGAAGGGCTTGAGGAGTTCGTTATATGCGAACAGATAAAGAACACTTTGTCTGCTGACACCCGCAGATTTTTAGCTGAGCAGGGGGCAGAAAAGCTTGAATACGTTTTGGAAAAGTCTGAGCGATATCATATTGCGCTGGCAAAACTGCCGGCCACAAAACGTAAACCGACAGAAGAGCCTTTTCGAAAGAATAATCTAGACCAATCTTCTCACGCTTCTCACCAAAATAACCACAGAGAAACTGGACCCCAAAAACCCCCTCCTGAAAAGTCTAAGTTCTACAAAAACAATTACCCTAACACCAACAACAAGCAGTCTGATCAACCCAACAATTCTACATGGCAGCGCGGCCAGAAAGGACGAGGTGGCAAAAGGAAAACCCCTGAGCATGGGACATATGATCAGAGCAAGCACACCGAGCCTAAACGCATCGGATGCTTTCTAACAGTCTCGCAAGGTAGAATTGATGTCAGTGATTCTCAACCTGAAGAGGGGAGACCCTCAACGGGAGGTACTGTTATTTTGAACGGTTCTTCAACTTTTTGTTTATTTGACACGGGGCTTTCTTATGATTGCATTGTCGCCAGGCACCTGGTCAAACCCGGTCAAGAGACAGGAGAAACCGTCCAACTTTGTGGGGTTTCTAAGAGTGATGCACCAACAACGCTTTCCATCGCATTGGTTGAGATCCACTCTGATTTTGTCAGAGGTGTGATCAAAGCGGCTGTTATGGATGACCCAATCTACCCAGTCATACTTGGCGGTAGATATGTGTTTATTGGGAAACCGGAAGAGCCAATTGTGGCAACAGTAACCACAAGAGGGCAAACCAAGAAGGAACGGGAGACTGCGCCAAATTTGTTACCTATGGAACTTAAAGAGGCGCAACAAAAGGACCCTACCTTGGCATCCTGCTTTAGGAAACTGCCCATGGTTAAGGACCCTAGACAACACGGGGGCATCTTTTCTAAGGATGGCGTACTTTATCGAAGAACGGGCAAGCCAGAACAAGGTTACAATCAGCTCCTTGTACCGAAACAGTACAGAAGCCAAATCTTAGAAATGGGGCACTCTCTTCCCTTTAGCGGACATATGGGACAGAACGCCACAAATCAGCGAATACAGACTCACTATTGGTGGCCAGGAATGAATACTGATATTATCAGGTATGTGAAATCCTGTGCCCAGTGCCAACGTGTGCCACCCAAGCAACGGACACCCCCAGTTTCCCTGGGTGAAATGCCAATAACACTGACAAACAACATTTTTCTTTCCTATATAAGAATAAGTGTTCTTAGGTCAGTTTCATGTGCTGATTTCAAATCTGAAATCCGTTTATCGCTATCACATCGGGTTCTTATGATATTTGTGAATAAATATATTTTGGGGAAACCGTTATTTGCTCCGTTTCATTTTTACTATATAACTTATTAAAAATTAATAAAATGCAAAATAATTCTACATTTTATACTGCTAAAAGATGCATGACATATGTTACGCTATTTTTCAAATAGTTACTGTATTTTGAAATAATTCTGAGCGAAATATGGCTTCTAGAAGTTGTAGAAATTCGGCTGGTCTGTTCTGTTATGTGTTCGGATATTTTACCGATCGTGTTCACCAGAAAAACTTTACACCATTACTAAAGAAAGCATATAAACTTTATTTTGATTCGAAAGTTGATGATGCAAATAAATCTTGGAAGCCAAATGCAGTTTGTTTGACTTTTGATATACGTTGGCAGGTTGGTTACGAAAATCGCCGAAGCATAAGTCGATGTCTTTTGGAGTGCCAGTAATATGGCGTGAACCGACAAATCACGCTACTGATTGTTACTTCTGCTTGACAAATATCCATGGTTTCACTTTTAAAACTAGAAAGTCTGTGGTTTATCCAAATATTGAATCGGTTTCGAAACCAGTGCCTCATGATCCAATCACGTGTCCGATCCCAGTTCCACCAGAACAATATCCGTTGGACGTGAATGAACCATCAGAAAGTGATAGTTTACCTGCTTTAGAAACTAATTTGACTCGGATTATATACCGGTGAATGATGGTGTTCACTTAATTAACCATTCAGAACTTTCAGATCTAATACGTGATCTCGCTCTTACCAAAGGACAAGCGGAATTACTCGGTTCGCGACTCAAAGAATGGAATCTTTTAGCCCCCTATACTCCGATATCTAAATTTCGTCATAGACACAGAGAACTTGTTCAATACTTTGAGATGGATGAGGACATTTGCTATTGCAAAGATGTAAAAGGTCTAATGGTGCACCTCGGTCATGAGCACATAGTCAACGAATGGCGACTTTTCATCGACTCTTCCAAGACTAGTCTAAAAGCCGTGTTATTGCATAACGGAAATTTATTTTCATCAATTCCAGTCACCTACTCTGTTCATATGAAAGAAACTTATGACAATATGGCTATACTTTTGGCAAAAATAAAGTACAATGACTACCAATGGCGGATTTGTGGAGACCTAAAGGTCATTGCAATTCTCACGGGCATGCAGACTGAGTATACCAAATTTTGTTGCTTCCTATGTGAATGGGACAGCCGCAACAGACAGGAACATTATGCAAGAAAGGTGTGGCCTATCAGGGATCGTATGCAGCTCGGGCATAAAAATGTAATACACGAGCCATTAGTTAACAAAGACAGCATCATTTTACCACCGTTACATATAAAGTTGGGGCTCATGAAGAATTTCGTAAAAGCGTTAGATAAAACGAGCAAAGCTTTCACTTATCTTCGAGAAAAGTTTCCGGAAGTTAGCGATGCAAAGATGAAGGAAGGTATCTTTGTAGGACCTCAGATTAGGAAAGTTATTGCAGACAAACAATTCGAGAACTTGTTACATGGTAGTGAACTTCGCGCATGGATGGCATTCAAATCGATCGTCGATAACTTTCTGGGAAATCACAAATCTGTCGACTATGTGCATATTGTTAAGCAGTGCATAGATGCATATAGAATTATGGGCTGTAACATGTCCCTCAAAATCCATTTGCTCGATTCGCATCTTGACTTTTTCCCTGACAACCTTGGCGAAGTCAGCGATGAACATGGAGAACGATTCCATGAAGATATCGCCGTAATGGAGTCACGTTATCAAGGACGGTGGAGTGTGACCATGCTTGCCGATTATTGTTGGATGCTTCATCGCGATGTACCACATGCCATTCACCGACGAAAGTCGACTGCAAAGAAATTCAAGCCTACATAACTGTTATACTTCTTGTACGAATGATGTTGTAATACTGTATGCGTTGATAAAAAAACTTCAATTGCGTATTTCTAGAGATCCCGACCTGATAGAGAAAAACGGTTTGCAGATTTAAAAACAGCGCATTAAAATTGACCAGAAAAACATAGAAATGTTAGAGAAAGAAAAAAAATTTTTTTTTGTTAGCCAGTGTAATGGGAACACCATTTTAACGGGTTGTGATCGACATTTTAGGACCCTTAGAAAGGACTAAAAGAAGGAGCAGGTTTATCCTGACCTTAGTCGACACATGCACTATGTAGGCCGAATCTATACCGCTTACATGCGCGGATTCGAAGCATGTCGCAGAAGCCCTCGTGCAGATTTTTACTCGGTTGGGATTCCCTCAACAAGTGTTGACGGATAACGGATCCCCATACCGAAACCTGTTAATGGATGAGATCGTTAAGATCTTGAGGAACCAGAACATCTACACAAAGCCTTATAATCCGGCCGGAAGTGGGTTAGTAGAACGTGTCAACGGAAACCTCAACATGATGTGAAGTAAACTGGGACAGGTGAAACCTGAAGATTGGGATCTTTGTATTCCTGCAGCTTTATTTGGCTACAGGGAATCCCCACATACTTCCACAGGATTTCCCCCAGCGACTCTTTTATTAGGCAGACCTATTAAGGGGCCGCTTGAAGCCTTACTTCAGTCACTGACAGACCAGAAGGCTGATGAGACAGTTGTCTCAGCCAGTAAATATGGTTCGGATTTAAAGGAAAGGTTACAGCTAGGATGGGATCTAGCAACGACCGACTTAAAGCGAGCACGCGCAACGCACGCAAACCGATACAGGAAAGCCGCGAAAGAAAGAGAATTGCAAGCAGGAGACAAAGTTTTGTTGTTACTCCCTACCGGGAACAACAAACTATGTATCGGATGGCAAAGGCCGTTTACCGTCCTGAAAAAGATCTCAAAGGCTAACTACCAGATCTCTATTAAAGGAAAGGAGAAGGTCTTCCATGTAAACCCGTTAAAGAAATACTTGTAAAGACCAGTGCCAACCTCCGAATATCTCCTGGCGACCGCCAAAATTGACGAAGATGACGACAGTGGTAGGGAATTTCCACACACGAAATCTTTCAACAACGTCAAACTCAGCGAAACTCTTTCAAGCGCAAACGGAATGCATTCCAAAAAAAGAGAAAACGTGGAGCAGATTTGATGAATAGGATTTGAATAGAGACGGAGAGGGAAGATGAGAGTGAAGATAACAGTCACCCAGACGCCACTGATATAGGAAATCTGTTTCCATAAAGTGGACATGGGATTGTTCCATATCTTAAGCGGCTATGTATGTGGTAGATTATGATTAAGTGATTTCATATATCTTTTTCTTTATCTTCATTTTTTTTCTTCTACCTTCTCTGTCACCTACGCCTGTAGGAATTTAACCCTCTCTTTTTCAAACCCCTGTCTTTCTTATAATTTAGCAAGCAGTTTATGGCTGGTAGCATTTAATTGCATTCTCTTTGATGCAGGTTAGCGAGCAGACCTGGTCCCGCTCACCTGTAATTATATCGGCAGCGATCATAAAACTCGCCGTAATGAGATCAGTCGGTGATGGAAAGGGGAGACATTTTGTCTATTACCTTTACCCGGATAATTCGTTGTAAGTTAATTTACAAGATGCGAACCGCCATATCAAAGACTCTCGCTACAATTCATTTACGACCACTTCTGCAGATGGCGAGAGTGAGACGATAATATATGTAGATTCTATTTAATCTAGATCTTAATATAGACCTGGCTTCGACATTGGTGCGATAAAAGTTGTTTGATTCGCAGTATGAGATAGAATTTATGTAGATTTGCCAAAGGTGCCAACATCTGGCAAGCGTCTGCTAGTTACAACTTTCCCTTTGATTCTTTGTCAGTTTCAGATATTTATACCCCAGCAGTTTAGACTTCATTCATTCAGTACTGTCACAGCTTTAGAGATACAACTAGCGCGAGTTCTAGAATCACCGTAATAATAGAGTCTTAGTTTCTCGTGGAGAAAATCTTAGAAGTTTGTGTGAAAGTAAATATATATATGACTAGTATTGTCGAGTGATAGAATTGTTAGTTCGAATTATATCTTCACTAGATTGTGTGCAGAGTGATTTACTAGTTTAATCGTCCTTATAAATTCTCTAGTTACTGTGTTACAGTGGATAGCAGAATAAATTATAATTTCTAGCTAAAAACTCATTCAGCTATAAATAAATTTAATTAAATTGCTAGTAACCAGTCAGAGAACATTTTAACTAACTAAGTAAATGCACTGATTCATCATGAGTGTTGACGAGATATGTATTTATTTCTAATTCATGATGATTGATTTTTTTTAATGACTAGAATTTATTTCACGGGAGTTTTAAACGATAAGACAAGCTCTAAGTTTGCAGTTTATAATTTAAGTTAAATGACCGAAGTGAACATATTCTATTTACGCGTAGGATTGTGTATACTATATTAGGATTGCGTATTTATGTTTTTCTCTTCCTTTTATACAGTATCTGGGTCAAGCCCAAAATCTACCAGCGGTTTCTGTTTATGTAAAGCAGAGAATAACTAGACGAAAAAGAACTATTCTTCTGAAATTTATATTGTAACTGGCATTGAGTTCCAGAGTTCTTTTCCAATAATCACGGTTTTACAGTCGGCCCGTGGTGGCAACTAAATCAAACATTTAACGTAACCAAACCTGTGACATTACTTGCATAAC
The DNA here is from genome assembly GCA_024509875.1 of Oreohelix idahoensis. Taxonomy (NCBI): domain Eukaryota; kingdom Metazoa; phylum Mollusca; class Gastropoda; order Stylommatophora; family Oreohelicidae; genus Oreohelix; species Oreohelix idahoensis. Next base: position 229,803 of record JAMPIV010004644.1, read on the forward strand.
AACCCCTGCGTTGTGCAGAAGATAAAATCTTGAACAGAGTTGTTTACCTGACACTCGATGTAACGATCGATTATTTCAAGCTACTGTATCCTTGTGAACTTTAGACATCTTAAATTATTTTACTACCTGGACAAAAATTGAAGTCACATTTATCAGCATCCTACGTACCATAGTGAAGCGAGCGCTTCCCAAGATTTGAGTTTATTAGCATTGGAGAAGCTGGGGCTTGGTTCGTGTAAACACACCATTGGATGAGCTGTATGTTCCTTAAACAATTGTTCCAGATGTGGTGAGAGTGCCTATTAGGTAAGAACGCATGTCTTGTGATCACAAGTGTGTCAGAGCGAGAAAATGCAGGGATGATTAATTCTTTGATTCTATAATCCATATATCCATTGATTGTTTTTCTTCTTAAAGATTACATATGCTATCTATTTCAGAGTAGATTACAGGAAAAAAACCTCTGTTATTTATGGTAGAGAGAAATCCTAGACCATAGTGTATAAATCTGTGACTCTTTGGGGGCGAATAACTTCTCTTATAACGGGATCTTGGTTCAACAGAGGGGAAAGGATTACACCTATGGGTCAACTCTGTTATTGATTCCTTAACATGTGTTTATTTGTGTATTGATTTGATAGTCTAAATTTATTTACTGTGTTGTGAAAATTTCTTATGATAAATAAAATTTACATAAACTTATTCAAGTGTGTCGGTCAGCTCGTCCAAAAATATCTATATTCCATTGTTACAGTTTTCACGTTTATACGTCAAACTGTCGTCACTTATGTGAGTGTGTCGGTGAGTGGTTGATATAGTACATCTATATAACTGAGTATCTGTCTGACAAATACTTTCTGTTGTAGAGATAGGCTGAGCGAGAGGATCTCCTCGAGTCTCAGGGACAGAATTACCTAGTTTCCACCATCTCACTCGTGGAAATCTATTTCTATTATTATCTCTCACTGAGTCACCTCAGGTTCTAGTCTATTCAGAAGGGACCAATCTGTGTCTTAATTCCCCTGTCACAAATCTTAGACAGAAGCCTCATAGCCCTTTACAACATCTTAAGAAGCCTTACACCCCTTTACAACATTTTAACAATCCCACCACCCCTTTACAACATCTTAAGAACCCTCGTACCCCATTATACTCTAGCTCGAGAAATATGCCAGAAATAAGAAAAAGAAAAAAAAAGAAAGAGATAATTGTATGTTTAGAGAAAGTGTTATTTACAAAATTTGACAACGGCTGGCTGTCTAATTCATGTTGTTACTGCTCTATTTTGTACAAACGCATTTGGGTTCTGTGCATTTTATAGTGTTTATAAAGATTCGCCTAAAAAAAAAATATCTGGCATATCTCGCACCCCCAGAAGGTGGGTCTTGCACCCCTAGTGGGTCTCGCACCACTAGGGGTTGCATGCACCCCTAAGTTAAGAAACACTGATCCATATCATATGACTGCCCCATATTCTCATATCTATTCCTTCTGCTTCGTGTTCTTAAAAAAAATATGTGTTATTCGAAAGGAACGAGTCGTATTTTCAGTTTCAGTTTCACGCCATATTTCTGCTATCATATTTTGATAGAGATAACATTGGTGCGATACAGTGGGTATCGTACCAGATTTTGATTCAGATAACACAGTGCGATTCAGTTGGTATCGTACCAGATTTTAATTCAGATAACACAGTGCGATTTAGTTGGTATCGTACCAGATTTTGATTCAGATAACATCAGTGCGATACAGTTGGTATCGTACCACATGTTAGTTTTCAAAACATTTCCTCACGCTGTATAGATCTTCTTTGTTTTAACATGGCCATATGTCTTGGGCAGACAGTTCTTTAACTAGCCTTCAAGTTTTCGTCTCTTTATCAGACTATAGAAAAAAAGGGAAAAAAAGTAAAGATATTCCCATAGCAGATACTGCCGTATGAGAATGAAGTATTAGAGACTTTACTATACTCAGTGGCATACTAAGGGGGTGCGAGGGGGCGGTTCGCCCTGAGTGACAGCAAGGATGGGGAGGGTTTCCACCGAATACTACCAAGACAGTTCTGCATTGTACTTGACAGCATAATCTACTTTTACAGTGGTACTTCCAAAGGAAGGATCCACTCGGGGTGCCAAATAATTTAAGTACGCATCTGGTCCATACCAGGTCTCAATTTCATGAGGTAGGGTGACCATTTCCCTTTCTCGCTGCCTTTACCTTCCATAATTCGAGAACAGAGTCAGGTTCCCATTTACAGCTGGGGAGACAGGACTTACTATGTGGCTGAGAAAGAATAAGGCCACTGCTACCTAAGGCACGTCACACAAGGCGACTAATGTGAAGCTGTGTATAGGGCTATCAAGCTCATGGTGTCAAAGGAAATTGCTACAGAGATAACTTCTACAACTTTCAAACTTGACCAGTAATCTTCAGACTCCGCACTGGCCACAACAGATTGAGATACCATCTATTCAACAAGCTAAAGATAGGAACTACCGATCAGTGTAACTGTAGCACTGATAGAATGACTGCTGAACATCTGCTTCAAAGTTGCCCCTTATATGTGGTACAGAGAAAGTGCATATGGCCGACGCTAGCTCCTTTCGTGAAAAAGCTTTACGGGGATTCAAATAGCCTCAAACTGACTATTGCTTTCTTTGAGAACATTCAAGTGGACGTCTGAGAGTGTACGAAGAAGAAGAAGAAACTTGACCAGTGACGAGTGTGATCCAATAATTTATCTGCAAATACCCAAACATCAGCTGAAGCAGAACCTCATTTTCAGCTAAGAAGAAACATAAAAGCTACCAAATAAACTCTTACCCAATACGCCATAACATTACTCGATGATGATTATTGTTTGCTAAAGAATTATTCCTTTTTTCAACTGTTAACTTTAATTGATTCCTAAATTTGTTATTTGTATATATATATATACAGTACTTTGCAAAAAAAATGGCAGACATATTTTCGCAACGCAGCACACTCATAGAAGCAAATAATAATAAAAACTGTATGTCCAGAGGAAGATTGGTATCTCCCCTATCTATTAACAGTGGTTTCAGTACAATATAATGTTGCCTTCTCCAGCAAGGCAAGCCTGGATGCGGCGAGGCATACTTCCCGCAAGTGTTTGTAGGTAATTGTGAGTCAGACTGTCCCAGTATTTTTCAGCTACCTTCTTCAATTGTTCAACGTCTCTGAGTCCACTCTTTTTTAAATGATTCTTGAGTAGTGCCCAAACGTTTTCAATTGGGTTTAGGTCTGGACTATTGCTGGGCCACTTCAGCACTATCACATTCTTCTCTTGCAGCCATGCTTTGGTGGTATGAGCTGTATGCTTTGGGTCATTGTCATGTTGAAATGTGCACCCATCGGGGTACATGACCTGCATAAATGGCAGAAGGTGTCCCTCTAGTATGTCGATGTACCTTTCTTTCGTGAGAAATCCTGTGAAAACACACAGTGGGGTGGCACCTCTTGCTGCCACCCCTCCCCAAAGATGGAATTTATGGGTATGTTTCGGTCGCTGGTACACAGGCGTTACAGAGTCTTTCATCCAAATATTTATTTGAGCAGGATAAGACCAAACAGAACATTCATCTGAAAAAATCACATTGTCCCATGACAAATTTTGGTGTTCGTGGCACCAGTTCAAGTGCATCTGTTTGTGAATCTCTGTGAGAAATGGTGACGAAATTACCCGCTTTTTTGTGTAATTCATCCTGTGTAGCTCCCGGTTGACAGTAGCATTAGATACCTCTGGGTTTCCCAAATCGATCATGCGCTGCCGTATGTTTTCTACACTCTTCATTGGCCCAGCCCGAACGATTTGGGCGAGACGCCGATGGTCCTTTGTGTCCAAAATTCTTGACCCCCCACTACCTTCTTTTCGCTCGATTCCATTACCTGCTTTTAATTTACTCACAACTCTGTAGACAGTCCGCTCAGGAATGTTCAAGGTTTTAGAAATGTTGGAACATGTTTGATTTCCTTCATTCCAAAGCTGTGAAATTAACATACACTTTGACTTTGTGTCCATTTTCTGCCACTAGCATTAGAAATTGTCGTCTGCTCTATTATCAAGGGACTTTACTCTACGCTAATTTTTTTTTCCTTTTGGTAGTGTTTGCTCACTTCAGTGGAGTGTAAATTTGGGGCAGAACATGCATATTTTATTAGATTTCAGCATATTTAGCTGAGCAATATGACTGCCATTTTTTTTGCAAAGTACTGTACAGTATATATATATATATATATATATATATATATATATATATATATATATATATATATATGTATATATATATGTATATATATATATATATATATATATATATATATATATATATATATATATATATATATATACACAAATCTAAAGTTGATTTAATAATTTTGAATGTACTACATCTGTATGTCTCTGACAATTTCTTAAATACACTTAAACAGAGCTATACAATAGTAAGAGGAATTTCGCTGACTTAAATCAGCTGTGGGCTTGAACAAGCTAACGAATTATAAGATAACCCTATCCTTCACAAAATTTGACGACAGATACTAGAGTTAACATTTGCTCAGCTTCATGCAGCATTGTTCTCGCTTTCTAAATATCTTGTGAAAACTACCTTGAGGTAGAAGCATCATTATCCTTCTACCTACAACTCTGCCAGGAGTAATCTTTTGCGAAGGTAGACACCTTTGAAGACCCACATCAGTTACTCTTGAGTTTTGGCCACTGTTGGACCACCACTGCAGAGCTAAGGGGAGTTAACCCATGACACGTATGTTTGTGTATATATTTTTTCTCTTTAGAACCTCTGTATCTCTTTTACCCTGGCAATTCCAGAACAAAGATATTAATTTACGTATATGCACAATAGAGTAGTACGCAGTGGAGGCTTTCTTTAATGTGCTGTTGAGCTGCAGCACTCCCTATAAAAAAAAGGACTTGCATACTGTCTCTACTATAATACGTAATCCGGACAGACCAAAAAATTGAAGTTACACCGGAAGGGTTGAATACAAGACAAAAAAAAATTATGTAAGACCGTATCATGGAGTGCTGCGAACGATTACAGTTCAAGAGACCTTGACCTCTTATAAGCGAATGCTTGTTATACACAGCTGCGTTTGGGTTGAATTTATTTAACTCTTTGACTCCGGAACAACGCTCTGAGCGTGGTTTTTAGACTATCACGAATGAAAATTACGGCACAGGGCGAAAAATAATTGCGGAGTCAAAGAGTTAACAAGTGCTGCAACGAAACACAGCACACGTGGAAATTAAATCTATCAAGCAGGACTGTTTACGTGCGCGTTCACCACAATACCGTAAAACGTTGGTCAATTGCATTGTTTTGAGATTAATTTAATGCTGATATTTTCTTGTGTGCTGAATAATTATAGAAATGAGTGAAGTAACTGTTACATATTTACAAGAAATTGTTTTTTTCGCGATTGTCGTTGGCTGAAAAATGCCGTGTAAAAACACTAGGTCGGCCTCTTCCGAATCTAAAAATTATCCAGACCTCGACTAGCAGGAACAGTACATACCAGAGAAAATTTAACAGAGAAAATTACGAACATCATGACTGGTTGTGTGGCTGTAATGTAAAGAATGCATTATTTTGTTTTCCTTGTTTACTTTTCAACGGTGATACTACATGGACAAAGACAGGCGTAACGGATCTGATACATTTGCATAGCAAGCTTCAGAAACACTTTTAAATAGGTTAGACACATTTGTGTCTGGGTTGGTATTTTACATGGTGGTCACAATTTGTCAGTGTTATGTATAGTATTTTAAATGAATGAACAGTGCAGCACCCCCAATGACAACCCCCTGGAACCGCCACTGTTAGTACGTCTGACTTTCCACAATTTGCAAAGTGATTAGGGAGCATATCCCGCGCTGCAAAAGTTACGGATCGAATCCTGGGAACGTCCCGGGTACCTGACTGCTCGTGAGGTGGGGAGACAGCGAGACAGGGAACTGTAGTGTTCACCTCACCTCATAAAGCTGAACCTAGTAATGTGAAGTCTCTAACACTTCACTTCCCTATGACAATACCTACTATAAAACGACCTTTTACGTTTACCTCTATTTATTTTATCCTGAGTATTCAAGAACAAGGACCTGCATTTATTTGCTTAAATATACACATCGGAGTAAAAAGTATGCCCATCCTACGACAACGATTTTGCGGACACCCTCTAGCTTGCATGTCAAGAAAACGAGATTAAGGCGTGTCTTCCCATTCCAGAATTCTCGTCTTGTAATGTTTAGTAGTGAACTAGGCTGGTTAGCCTGGATATCATAATACAAGGCTAATCGTCACAGTTGGTTTAACAACACACAAACAAGTCTCTTTTTGAGAAAGGCTTGGGGAGAAAGAGATAAGCATCCGTATAAAGAGAAGGAAAGCGTTAACAAGAGGGGCGAGAGAAGGAGAGATATGTATTCAAACACATTGCAATGTTATTAAAAATAACAAGTCGTCAGGTGTTGTATTACATACATTTTAATTTACCAGGGTGCAGAAACATGAAAGGCGGCCAAACAGTTCTGAGAAAGAACGAAGATCGTGGTAAATGGATATTCAAAAGAAGTTGGGTGGGTGATAAGGGGGATTTTTTAAAATGAAAATAGAAGCATATAAAAGTTAGTGCTCAATATGCTAGAAAGAACACGAATAATAAATATAAAAATTTAAAGTACAATAGTAAAATATTCCGGGGATTATAAAGAGACATGACGCTTTATTGACAACCATAATAAAAGGGTTTTGTCGTCTCCATGTATTTATCGAGGATCTCCAGGGACGCAAACAAAGAATAGGTTGCTATTCCCTCAGGTATATCGTAGCAGACGACTCATATGAGATTGTGTATAGAGCTGCACCTAAAAACTAGTAGGAGAAGCCTAAAAATAGAAACATGGAATGTTAGAACTCTAAACAGAGAAGGAAAGCTTGACAATCTTATATTAGAGGCAACAGACATGAAACTCGATATACTGGGAGTTGCAGAGGCAAGACTTTTGGATACAGGCTACATAACAAGAGACCATAACACGCTTATACACTCAGGAGGAGAAAAACATGAAAGAGGGGTAGGAATGTTGATAAAGAAGGAGTTAGAAAAATACGTATATGGATACTGGACACACAATGACAGAATGATGTTACTAAAAATGAGAGCAAAGCTATTCGACATATCAATCTTACAAACTTATGCACCAACTAAAGATCTTAGCGAGGAAGAAATAGAAGAATACTATGAAGAGCTACAACACACTCTTAAACCAGTCAAATCTACAGATGTTTTGATAGTAATGGGTGATATGAATGCAAAAGTAGGAAAAGGAAAATACAAGAAAATAGTAGGACAGAATGGATTAGGGACAAGAAATGATAGAGGAGACAGACTTATCCAGTTCTGTGAAGAAAACCAGCTGGTCATATGTAACCCCTTTTTTGAACACCACCCAAGGAAATTATACACATGGAAAAGCCCAGGAGATGTAACACGAAATCAAATCGACTATATCATGATAAAACATAGATTTAAGAACAGTGTCACAAGTGCAAAGACACATCCTGGCGCCGACATAAATTCAGATCACAATCCAGTCGTCATCAAAGTAAATATAAAGCAGAAAAGAGCACGAAACAGAAGACAGGAGGAACCCCAGATAGAAATATCAGCGCTGAAACAACCAGATATAAAACAGAAATATTTAATCGATGTCAAAAATAAATATCAACAGTTATTGACAGAAAGCACGGAGCAGTATAGAAGAGAAAACCCAGAAGAAAAAGCAACCGCAAAATGGGAATGCTTAAAAACAAGCATACAATCAGCAAATGCAATATACCTAAAAAGGAGTCTAAGAAAAATCAAATTTGGATGACAGATGACATCTTGAATAAAATGGCAGAAAGAAAGAAAGCAAAAAACACTCCAGAATATAAAACAATAGACAATGACATACGTACTATGTGTAGAGAAGCAAAAGAACGGTGGATAGAAACAAAATGCAAGGAAATAGAAGACTTGGAAGCAAAGCACATGACAAGAGATATGCATGAAGAAATAAAGAAATTATCAAATCGGTCGCGGTTTGCACAAGGAGGAAGCTGTATCAAGAACAAAAATGGTGTAATATTAATTGATGAGAAAGACATATCAAACAGATGGGCAGAATACGTAAAAGAACTATTCGAGGACAACAGAGGTAAAAAACCATCACCAGGTTCTAATGAAGGCCTAAACATTCTCAGATCAGAAGTAGAGAATGCCATTCATATGATACAAAAAGGAAAATCAGCAGGCATGGATAACATAAAAATTGAAATGATAGAAGCTCTGGAGAGCTTTGGTATAGATACAATCACAGAAATATGCAACGATATATACAATACAGGATATATACCACACGACATGAAGACATTAGTTTTCATAACATTGCCCAAAAAACCAAATGCAACAGAATGTTCAGACTTCAGAACAATCAGCCTGATGAGTCATGCTATTAAGATACTGCTCAAAATCATACAGGAAAGAATAAAAAGTAAAGTAGACAGCGAAATCCAAGAAGAACAGTTTGGTTTTAGACGGAACAGTGGAACAAGAGAGGCAATATTTTGCCTAAGAATATTAGCAGAAAAATATACAGAGGTCCAAACAAGTATGTATATGTGCTTCATTGACTATAAGAAGGCTTTTGACAGAGTCCATCATGAGAAAATAATTGAATGCCTCAAAGACATAGGTATTGATGGAAAAGATATAAGAATACTCAGTAACCTTTATTGGGAGCAAACTGCCACAGTAAGATCTGGAAGGAATTATTCACCATACATAGACATAAAAAGAGATGTCAGACAAGGTTGTGTGCTGTCCCCCTGCCTATTTAATTTATACACCGAAAAAATTTTAAAACAGATACAGGAAATATGTCGTGGAACGACTTCTCACCGATTCTTTTCTTCTGTCTATTATTTTATATCTCTACTAAAATCTCTATCGTGAGATTGAGAAACTTTATTCCCTTCAGTTGACTTTTTCATTCTTATAATGAAAGAGTCTCTCTCTCTCTCTTTAACAGTATTTTACTAGCTCAGGATTCTCGGCAAAAGGTAATAAATTATTCCCTTAGCCAGCGAAATTCATTTCTAACTCGAAGGTGAAACACAGTACAACGACCGGAAGTGACCTGTGTTGGGTTCACGGAGGGAACTCATGTAAAACAGCCGGCAACGATGAACGAATACTAGGGTGAGTTAATGAAGTTAACTTGATATCCCTGCGACCAAAAGATAGACTTGCAACAATGCCACCCAAGTCACAGCCCACCCCTGCCCGGGAACCTCACCTGGAATTTTAAGAGGGAATTATAAGCATTAGACCACTAACCATCATTCGGAACAGACGTGAGTTTATGGGCCCTAGAGAGGGGCATTTCTGGTTGCAAATATCGGTAGTGAATTCGTTGAGCGAAGTAAGTAGATCTAATACTGCTGATTTTATAACATGAATAATCATATGTTTATCAACAGCTTGCTATTGCAGTAACTTTTTGTAAAGTTTAAATGCATTTCATTTTCAGTGACAATAACTGTTATTTGCATATTTACAGATCACTCAAACCAATGTATGAGTTGCTGAGGTCATAGACCTAATTATCCACTATCTTTATTTCACAGCCTGGCAGAAATAAGACAGGGTTAAATAATATGATGTTTATTATTGTTGTTACTTTGAGATTTGCATATTGATCCAAACAAAATAGAAGTGTATTAGTGGTTCTTCTATTTTCTATTTCTTATAAGACTTCTGTGTTCTCTGCCAAGACTACAAACTTGATAACAGTGTCTCAATCACTTCTTCTCACTTTGTCACATAAGGGACATTAATGTGTTTTTCATTATGGAAGGTTCTTTACATGTATTTAATGCAATCCTATGCATATACCATGTTGTATGATTGAAGAACTATTTTATGTATGATTGAAGAACTATTTTATTATCAGTTATATGATTGTCATTTTCTACAGGAACCAGGACTTTAAGAATGCTTGCAATTATTTAGCTATTTAATGAATTTACCACTTGACTGACAAAATGTAAGTCAGCAGTTCTCAAGCCTTGAGACCTTGACGACCCTTCAAATGATTTACTGCTCGAGTAAGCAAGAATGTAAATCATTGGTTCTCAGACCTTGGCCGCAATGACACCCCACCAAGTTAAAGCAGCATAGGAAACTATTACCCAGTGGTTCTCAAATCATTGTTGACAGTGACCCCGGAATTAAAATACTGCTCTATGGGCACTAGGTGAACCAGTGGTTCTCAACCATTTGATGACCCCAGCCCCTACCTCACAGTTTGTGAAACTCATTGCCACATGGGGAAAACCACTGCTGTAAATAAGCAGACAGCCAGATAGAGACTGAGAACTCAAGATACACTATAATGTCAGTTAAGAAGTGGTAGTTCATATCTAATATGTAACACAGTTACTAAATAGTAGTTAACCTTGTGTTAATTTAATTTCTGATGGACGCTTACCGGCCATCAGACTTAGGAGATGACTGCTCTTGAAACCACTAATGGGATTTCAATTGTTTCCAGTCCACCCAGGTTGCGGTTACGAGGTACTAACCCAGGTTGCGGTTACAAGGTAGAAACCCAGGTTGCGGTTACGAGGTACTAACCCAGGTTGCGGTTACAAGGTAGAAACCCAGGTTGCGGTTACCAGATACTAAACCAGGTTGCGGTTACCAGATACCTAAACCAGGTCCAGGGTACAAACCAGGGTACAAGTCCATGGTACCAAAGATTACCCTTACCCACCATACCCTATCAAATAGGTTACCATACCAAACCACATCCTATCACCCAGTAACCATACCACACATCCCATAAGCAGAAGAGATATTCAGCAGAGGTGACTTACCCCATCCTTATCTGTGATGTGCACTGAGTCCAGGGAAGCAAACTCTGACCCCCTCTGAACCCATAGAACTGTTTATGAGACCAAAGTGCTGGAGCATACCAAACCAAGAGAGTCCGAACCAAAATCATCTCCGCAGCTACTACAGGCCTTCGGAGAGTTGAGTATAATACCTACCAGCAACACTACCATAGAAAAGATCTCTGGTCCAAGTGATGACCAACACTAGTTGTTTTTTTTTATTTAAACAGTATAGCTAAAACTTTTTTTCATTTTTATATGTGTATATAAAAATGTAAGATTCCATACCCTTTTATCCAACTTTACATAACAGAGTCTGTTGTTATTTTTCTTGTTAACTTTATTTGGGTTGTATTTTGTTTTAAATATAAATCTACACCCTGGGGGCTCAGCCATAATTCAATTAATTTCTATTGGGTCGGGATATTTTAAATGTGGCTGGACACCAAATCTCTTTCTCAACCTTATGTGCTTTACACAGTCCTTTTGTAGGATTCCTGAGGAAGAATTTATCGTCCAGAAAATATCTTGTTTAGGTACCAGAATTCTCTTTTAAGTAAATTTCTAGTACACTATTTCCCGAGGAGAGGCAGTTCTATTTCAAACTCGGAAGCTATCAATAAGACATTATTATCTTTATTCTTCCATTCCATTCAAGCTGTCCTATCTCCTCAAAAACCCTCGCGACAACTGGGACGCTCGTGTCCGGGATTAACTCTTATTTCATATTTAGACACTTGTCTGAGATATGAAAACTCTTTATCTTTCCTAGACCACTACTGCTGTAGGTACTTGTCACTTATTGGTGTCCAAGTCTAGGATTAGATTAAAGAGGGGACATATAAATTACCCTAGACTAAAATACATATAAATTTTTGCAAGAAACACAGATTTTAAGTTGTGTTATGAGAACTCTTCTTGGTGGTACTGCTGGAAATTAGTTACCTATTGTTAACTAATTTTTAATTTGATGGTTATAAATGCTGGTTTGATTTAATATATGGTTTTGTAATACTTTAGTATAGTTAAGACTATAGAAAGTATTTTTGCCTTAATTATTGTTTGTGAGTTAGAGATCTCATACTCGCTCAACGAACCACTATGGATATAATGGAAGAATCTGTAGAGTTGAATGAGTGGAGAACATTCTGGACAGAGTTAGCCATTGAGTGTGAACTCTCCGGAGAAGAACTGGATACTTTTGTTTCACAAAAGATGGAAAAATGCAGGATGAGAGAAGCAGAAAGGAAGAAATGGAGAGCAAAATACACGGAAGAGAATGTGGAACATGAGAGACAAAGACAAGAAAAATCCCTCCAGTGTAAGGAAGAACTGGAAACTAAGTTTCAACCTACAAAAATGGAATCCAGGGATAAACTTGAATCTAGGAATACTCATCATGCCACTCCTTTGCCAGTTGCATCACCATCTTCAGTGGTAAATATAACTGCACCACATGAAGCCAAGTCTATGTCTCAGAATTCAGGCTCAGACAGAGCAGAGGTATGGATATCCAAACGGAGACATCTAGACTATCCTGAAAATAAGATTAAGCACAGGAGTGCTGATAATCTGAAGAGACCTTCCTCATCCTCAGCAAAAACTCACAACAGGCATACCAACAACAACCGCACCAACAACCTGGTAAATAGGATCGCTCAACCAAATAGGATCACTCAACGGAAAAGGATTACGCAACCCTATGGGAAGGGAAGGGATGTTCTTGAACATCACCTGTCGGCCAACTTACATCAGTTAGACTGTATGCGCCGAGACCCAATCCCACAGACTTCTTACAAAGCTAAGGTCCCTACCATGGATGGGAACTTGACGAAGGCCCGGAGTGGATACAGGGATTCTCAAAATGTGGAGACTGCCACAGTAAATGGAGAAGAAATCACCTGTTTGTATTATCAAGGTCTTGGGTGTGATGCCCTTGTCTCAGCCTCTGTTATCGACCTTGATCAAGTCACCGAAGAGGATGTTGAGGTAACAGCACCCATGATAATCAACAGAAGGATGATTTTGCCTTTAGCTTATGTAGAAGTTAGGTCGAACTTTGTAAACGGCAAAGTAAAGGCCGCAATATTAGATGAACGAATTTACCCGATACCTCAAGGAGGGAAATATATCATCTTAGGAGACTCAGCACGATCCAGAGATGGCGTGACTGAACAGGCTATGGAGACTCCAATGCCTAACTCATCTTCCAACATTTTTCACTGAAAAGTTGGAAGAGTGCAAAGTGGGGATTGACCACCCCAGTGCACTTAATTCTCAACAAGTTTTGATAGTCTCACCCACTATCTGCGTGCAGAAAGTGAAGCCGGGCCAGAATTTCTTGGTACCTGGTGGGATGAAACATGTTTCAGAAATATCTTCCTTTAACATGGGAGAAGCGGCTGTAGAGGAACAGGACTCTCAAGCACTAAGACTTCACTCAATTCCGATAACCTCACCCACTCTCTGGGATCAGAAAGTGAAGCGGGTCCAAATTTCTTTGGTACCTGGTGGGATGGAACATGTTTCAGGAATATCTTCCTTTAACACGGGAGAAATGGCTAAAGAGGAACATGAGCCTCAAGCACTTAGTCTTCAGTCAATTCCGATAACCTCACCCACTCTCTGGGATCAGAAAGTGAAGAAGGTCCAAATTTCCTTGGTACCTGGTGGGCAGGAACAACTGGTAGACTTATCTTTCTCTGTCACTGGAGAAACAGGGATAGAAGAACATACACGCTCTCATACCTGGGGAGATAGGTATGTGTCCTTAGACAGGTCAAGCAATATGACTAAAATAAGGTTGTGTATGAGGCTGGCAACCTCATCACGCAAAACTATTTGCTATAGATCCAATTGTAAGCAGAGTGTAGGCTTTAGGGCAAGCTCTTTGCCAGGAGGCAAGCTTCAATGGAGGATCCAGAAGGGAGAAAAGAAGAGAGGTATATTTTTGCGAGCAGGCTTGCTCAACCCGCCTCAACTACTTCTTGAAGAGGAAACGGATAGCCATGTGTGGATTACAGGCATACCGTTCGACAGAGGAAAAAGAGGAAATATTTGGATTGAAGGAATGGAGGACACGATACATGAATGTAGTGTCTGACATAAGAGAAGAGTCGGCTCGAACTTAGTTGGCCGTTGGCCGAACTTTCAAAAGGGGGCTTATGTCGTGGAACGACTTCTCACCGATTCTTTTCTTCTGTCTATTATTTTATATCTCTACTAAAATCTCTATCGTGAGACAAAAAACTTTATTCCCTTCAGTTGACTTTTTCATTCTTATAATGAAATAGACTCCCTCTCTTTAACAGTATTTTACTAGCTCAGGATTCTCGGCAAAAGGTAATAAATTATTCCCTTAGCCAGCGAAATTCATTTCTAACTCGAAGGTGAAACACAGTACAACGACCGGAAGTGACCTGTGTTGGGTTCACGGAGGGAACTCATGTAAAACAGCCGGCAACGATGAACGAATACGCTAGGCGAGTTGAAATGAAGTTAACTTGATATCCCTGCGACCAAAAGATGGATTTGCTACAATGCCACCCAAATCACAGCCCACCCCTGCCCGGGAACCTCACCTGGAATTTTAGGAGGGAATTATAAGCATTAGACCACTAACCATCATTCGGAACAGACGTGAGTTTATGGGCCCTAGAGAGGGGCATTTCTGGTTGCAAATATCGGTAGTGAATTCGTTGAGCGAAGTAAGTAGATCTAATACTGCTGATTTTATAACATGAATAATCATATGTTTATCAACAGCTTGCTATTGCAGTAACTTTTTGTTAAAGTTTAAATGCATTTCCATTTTCAGTGACAATAACTGTTATTTGCATATTTACAGATCACTCAAACCAATGTATGAGTTGCTGAGGTCATAGACCTAATTATCCACTATCTTTATTTCACAGCCTGGCAGAAATAAGACAGGGTTAAATAATATGATGTTTATTATTGTTGTTACTTTGAGATTTGCATATTGATCCAAACAAAATAGAAGTGTATTAGTGGTTCTTCTATTTTCTATTTCTTATAAGACTTCTGTGTTCTCTGCCAAGACTACAAACTTGATAACAGTGTCTCAATCACTTCTTCTCACTTTGTCACATAAGGGACATTAATGTGTTTTTTTCATTATGGAAGGTTCTTTACATGTATTTAATGCAATCCTATGCATATACCATGTTGTATGATTGAAGAACTATTTTATGTATGATTGAAGAACTATTTTATTATCAGTTATATGAATGTTAATTTCTACAGGAACCAGGACTTTAAGAATGCTTACAATTATTTAGCTATTTAATGAATCTACCACTTGACTGACAAAATGTAAGTCAGCAGTTCTCAAGCCTTGAGACCTTGACTACCCTTCAAATGATTTACTGCTCGAGTAAGCAAGAATGTAAATCATTGGTTCTCAGACCTTGGCGCAATGACACCCCACCAAGTTAAAGCAGCATAGGAAACTATTACCCAGTGGTTCTCAAACCATTGTTGACAGTGACCCCGGAATTAAAATACTGCTCTATGGGCACTAGGTGAACCAGTGGTTCTCAACCATTTGATGACCCCAGCCCCTACCTCACAGTTTGTGAAACTCATTGCCACATGGGGAAAACCACTGCTGTAAATAAGCAGACAGCCAGATAGAGACTGAGAACTCAAGATACACTATAATGTCAGTTAAGAAGTGGTAGTTCATATCTAATAGATAACACAGTTACTAAATAGTAGTTAACCTTGTGTTAATTTAATTTCTGATGGACGCTTACCGGCCATCAGACTTAGGAGATGACTGCTCTTGAAACCACTAATGGGATTTCAATTGTTTCCAGTCCACCCAGGTTGCGGTTACTAACCCAGGTTGCGGTTACAAAGAAAACCCAGGTTGCGGTTACCAGAGGTACTAACCCAGGTTGCGGTTACCAGATACTAACCCAGGTTGCGGTTACCAGATACTAAACCAGGTTGCGGTTACCAGATACCTAAACCAGGTCCAGGGTACAAACCAGGGTACAAGTCCATGGTACCAAAGATTACCCTTACCCACCATACCCTATCAAATAGGTTACCATACCAAACCACATCCTATCACCCAGTAACCATACCACACATCCCATAAGCAGAAGAGATATTCAGCAGAGGTGACTTACCCCATCCTTATCTGTGATGTGCACTGAGTCCAGGGAAGCAAACTCTGACCCCCTCTGAACCCATAGAACTGTTTATGAGACCAAAGTGCTGGAGCATACCAAACCAAGAGAGTCCGAACCAAAATCATCTCCGCAGCTACTACAGGCCTTCGGAGAGTTGAGTATAATACCTACCAGCAACACTACCATAGAAAAGATCTCTGGTCCAAGTGATGACCAACACTAGTTGTTTTTTTTTATTTAAACAGTATAGCTAAAACTTTTTTTCATTTTTATATGTGTATATAAAAATGTAAGATTCCATACCCTTTTATCCAACTTTACATAACAGAGTCTGTTGTTATTTTTCTTGTTAACTTTATTTGGGTTGTATTTTGTTTTAAATATAAATCTACACCCTGGGGGCTCAGCCATAATTCAATTAATTTCTATTGGGTCGGGATATTTTAAATGTGGCTGGACACCAAATCTCTTTCTCAACCTTATGTGCTTTACACAGTCCTTTTGTAGGATTCCTGAGGAAGAATTTATCGTCCAGAAAATATCTTGTTTAGGTACCAGAATTCTCTTTTAAGTAATTTCTAGTACACTATTTCCCGAGGAGAGGCAGTTTCTTCAAACTCGGAAGCTATCAATAAGACATTATTATCTTTATTCTTCCATTTCATTCAAGCTGTCCTATCTCCTCAAAAGAAGCAAGTGAACAGTATAAGTCATGAATATGGACTCGATATTAATATTGAGAAAACGAAAACTATGATAATTAGCAAAACAGACGATAAACCCACATTAAAGATAAGCGTAAATGGGAAAATCCTGGAACAAGTCAAGAGCTACGTATATTTTGGTCATATAACAACGGAAGATGGCAGATGTGAAACAGAAATCAAGAAGAGAATAGGAATGGACAAAGCTACATTCAACAACATGAAACATATACTGACATCCAAACAGTTATCTCACAAATTAAAACTGAGAATCATAAAGTGTTATATATATTCTGCATTTCTGTATGGTGCAGCAACATGGACGATGAATAAGCATTTGGAAGAAAGAATTGAGGCTCTTGAAATGTGGATATATAGAAGAATGGGGCGTATCTCATGGAAAGAGATGAAAACAAATAAGGAGGTCCTAGAAAATCTAGGTATGAAAAGAGAACTCATGAGGGAGGTCAAAGTTCGGCAGCTAAAATACTTTGGCCACATAAAAAGGCATAACACCTTGCAGAAGACCATAACAGAAGGGAGAGTTGAAGGCAAACGTGCAAGGGGAAGACAGCGCTATAAGTTGGAAGATAACATCAAGAGATGGACAGGAAAGAGTCTATCAGAGTGCACCACCAAGACAAGAGACAGAAGACGTTGGAGATCCATTACAGCCAACCTTCGTTGTGGAGATGGCAACTGATGATGTCGATGATAGAGCTGCAACCTGATGATGTTGTAAACATTGCTACATAAACCATAATTGCAAGAGTACGTAAATGCTTTCTTGCGGGCTGTATGCAAGGGAACCAGCTGCAATGGCTGCTTTAGTGGGAGCAAGCAGGGAAATTAATGAATAATACAAGGCAACGGCTAAAACAAAAAGGCAATAGAACGAATTATGCTACTTGTGTCAAGGACATTTTAAGACATTGACAAATATCATCTCACAGTGTACAATCTGAGCAAGATAGAAAATATTATCTCAGATTGTACATTCAAAGTAAAACAGATAATTCCCTCTCAGATTTTACAATCAAAGCAACGTGGAAAATATTCTCTCAGATTGTACGATCAAAGCAAATCAGAAAATATTCTCCCAGATTGTACAATCAAAGTAAAACACAAAATATTCTCTCAGATTATAACATCAAAGTAAAACAGAAAATATTCTCTCAGATTAAAACATCAAAGTAAAACAGAAAATATTCTCTCCGATTATAACATCAAAGTAAAACAGAAAATATTCTCTCAGATTATAGCATCAAAGTAAAACAGACAATATTCTCCCAGATTGCACCATCAAATCAAGACAGACAATATTTTTTTTCCAGATTATAACATCAGAATACAACAGAAAATATTCTCTCAGAATGTACCATCAAATCAAGACAGACGATATTCTTTCAGAATGTACCATCAAATCAAGACACGATATTCTCTCAGAATGTGCCATCGAAGAAAAACAGAGACTAGTCTCTCAGAATGCACCATCAAAGCAAAATAGATTCAACGCCTGCTTTTTCAGATACCTTATACATGTTTTAACACGTTTGCACATTAACTGTATTTGTTTTGGATGAAACGTTTATAATACGTTTGCAATGTAAATTGTAGGAAAAATTAACAATCGTTACATATTAACAAGGCACCGTAAAACTATGACACAATTTTTATAAGATTTTTATGACAGCTAGGGTCTAAGTTATAAGATAATACCACACACACAGCTAACATAATTACCGGTGTATGTTACGTCGGTCGGTCTCACTCAAAATAGTAACTCGCGCCAGAAAAAAAAGTGCGCAACGCAAGGTTTGCAACTTGCGCAGCGTGGGTGTTATATAAAACAAATACTTTGGTTTTTTTTTTTTATTATTATTTCACGAAATTAGTAGCGCTCGACAAAGAATAAGCTGAGGAATGCAACCGTGTTGAAAAATTGTATTGTTTCCATTATATATACTGTCCCGAAAATAGTTACAATCAGCAAAGAAAAGCATTCAAATGACAGTGTTCATGAACAGTTTGATTACACTGTATAATGGAAAGAAACCAAAAACGCTCTAAGAATGTACTTCTATCTGCTCATCTGGGAACGGAAACAGCACACTATAATCAAAAATCCGTCAAGTTTGACGGGTTATTGCTAGTCGAGAAATATTCAGGGTGGCTAATGGCCTAAATCACCTCCACCTCATAAAGCTGAGACCTATATACTGAAGTCTCTAGCGCTTCGCTCCCCTAAGACAGTGCCTTCAATAAGACTTCCTTTAATCTCCTTAAACCTCTTACAGTCCGGTTCAATAACGCATGTATTTCTCAGATCCTCTGTTTTTTTAACCTGCTTTTCTAACAGCCATTTTAACGTATTTTATGGATGTTAAATTTTCATCCATTCTTCACTCTTCAGTTCCTCAAGGAGCATAGACCTTCAGCAGACGTATGCCAAGTCTTGTAGCGTGCTATTAGGTCACGGTCGTTCGAAGTCTTCCTATCGTGTTTATTTCTGTCTCCAGAGTTCTTTTCTCGCGTGTATGTTTTTTTTCTTGTTTTTGTTTTGTTTTGTTTTTTGGTCTACCTCTCATTCTGTTAAGCTTGATCACTAATATAATGTCCCGTCGTCGAACACTATACCCCTGTGATCTATCTTCTTCGCTTTTCTTCTTTCTCTTCCAAAACCTCTTCTGTCTACTCCTATACTTCCTTCATTATCGTCCGATTGACAGAGTGGTCAGAGCGCTGGTCTCTCGCAGCAATGGTGCCCGGTTCGATTCACGGTATCGATACGCTCCTGTCTACCTAGCTATAAGTGAATATTTGACTTAGAGTTAGGGAAGGAAAAGGCAGCGAGGAAAGGAACTGATCACCCCACCTCTTGATGCTGGACCTAGCACATTGAAGACTCTAATACCACTCCTCTTCGACATATCGTCTATGGGACTATTGTACTATAGGTTTGGAAGTTATTTATGGTCCCGTCTGAGTAGAGTAGATTGTGATAAGTACGTGAGAAATAAAGGTGTGAGAAATAGATTTCACGTGTGAATAGTTTAAGGAAAAGATATGTCTCTGGAATGAGTAAGTTTCTCAAGTCCAGCCTATCTATTCGACTATAATTTTAGTACAAGACAATCTTTCCCTCCTCATACATGAAATACAAGTTTAACTACACACACACACACAACTATGTGACAACAAGACACACAAACGTGAAAAACTACGGTTAACTGAGTATGGGTCTGACCAACACACAAAGTTAAGTTTCTTTTGTTGTTTATTATCATTAAACTTGACAGCACCAAATATCTGCCACCATAATCTGATTACGTTTCAAATTAAGTCTAATTTGCCGTATGAATGGTTTAGATTTTGTGTGTTTGTATGTTTTTTTTTTTTTTGTTGTTTTTTTAATTTAAATTTTTAAATTTATTTTAATTAATTAATTTTTTTTTTCTTTTTCTCCCTCTTTTTTTCTTTTTCTTTTTTAATTTTTTTATATACTTAAATTTGATTATGACTGGATGTTACAAATGTATGTTATTATTTTACCTTGATAATGTTGTATGCTTAAATAATGCTCAAAATACATGTGCGATTGAAAGGATATGGTAGGTAAGATGACAGGGAGAAGAAGGGCAGAATGTAAGACGGGCCTGCGTACCCAATTCTTAACCCTTTGAAAATAAATAAAGTTCGTTCGTTCGTTCGTTCTAAAAAAAGATCAAATACAATCAGATTTACTCGTACATACATAAGAAATAACTGAATAAATGTGCCCTCTCCCTCGTGAGAAAAGAACCCAAAAAGTTAATAACCAAAATGTCAAAGGTTAGCACTATGTTACAGAATAGACACTAAAGAAAAAAAACGAAGTTCCTACTAAATGGTACACAGTAAAGTAAACAATTTTAAGCAAAATCCAGGTTAGCATGATCCTGTAACAAAGAAAAATATTCCTCTCTCTCTCTCTCTCTCTCTCTCTCTCTCTCTCTCTCTCTCTCTCTCTCTCTCTCTCTCTCTGACATACAGTGGCCACTCAATCACGCTTACCTAATCTTGGAAATATCCCTTGGAATTACAATGGTTCCTGAATATACAAAATGTCATGTGTATTACCCAAATTGGCCCCAGTCCATACTTCAATAAATAAGATTAACAAGGTGGACGCCTAATTTGGTGGTTTATTCCTGGATAGACAAATGTCACTTCAAATGGTTAGTGTAGAAACTGAGATCTTGGGTTCACAGTAAGCAGAGGAAAAATACTTCCAGTATTGGGAAACATCTGATTGCTAAAAAACTGTTACAATTGATAAATGATGGTAATCCTATCGGCTGGCTCTAGGTGAGTGCCGATTGTGAAACAGCGTCAATTCTTGATAATACTCTTGAATACGACTGTCAGTCGTCAGATAATGTTATTGTTCTTTACAACCCTAGTGGGCTGATAAAATTGAAAAAAAAAATATAATGCTAGGTTTTATACGTCCAGTTAAATTTACCACGTTAAATTGTTTCTTGTTTAGCGTTGGCTCACAGTGAAAAATTGGTGACGCACAAGCCAAGAAGAAGACAACATTAACCATTCAGTAAATGATGGAAAAGAAGAACCGGAAAAAACCCCTGGCCGCTCTTGTGATCAGAACAGACTTGTGTCAAATGTTATTCTGCGTGGAATAAACAAACTTTTATGAAAAAAATGCTACTATTCTATATACACACGGACGGGGACAATACGATCTCTTATTCACTCCGTCAGTCCTGATTAAAGTTAAAAATCACACGGTGACTTTCTTTACACCTATACGGTCAGCTTTTCGCTAGCACGGCGATTACAGGTCGGATGAAGGTATGCAACCCGTCCCTTACGCGCGCGCTAACGATCAGTGTACAATGTCAATTATTATTTAATTGTCCCTACGCGCACTTACATAAATATCGCCTGTCGTTAATAGCTATTAAATTGTCGGCGTCTGTTGGTCATCGTATGGTATTAAATAATAATCTCTTACTATAAATACACAAAATAAAATATAACGGGAATTCTATCTTCCACTATCAGTCGCGCCTAGCATATAATCAGTCAACTAAAAGCGGGTAGTAAAATTAACACGTTACTGAACAACTGGTATAAAATAGCTACGCGTTATTTATTTCGCTAGTTCTAACGCTAGAAAATCACAGTGAATAATAATGGAAAAATCTTAACACTGTTAACCACGTAAACACTAATTTCTATCACCAGGACATCAGAATGACAATCCCCACGAATACTATTAACACATCTTCCACAATGGTTCTAGACTACGTGTTTAGACTATCCGAAAAATTCTGAGTGACAACTGATAGCTGTTTTCGGAAGACACAGTTTATATATCATCATGTTTATCTGATCTCTAGAGGATGCTACTTTTCACCTTATAGTGCGTTGCAGAGAAACAGAAGCATAAGTCTCCCAGATGAAAGTTTTCCACGGTGGCTCTGTCGGGCGTTGCTAAGCGACATCAGAGACTTAAAACCGTGTAATGGGGTCTCGGAGATTTTGCCTGTATCAGAAGACCAAAGTTCGGAGTTTTCTCTCTGTGTACGAACATCAAAGGGTACCCGGGGAAATATTTTTGCCAGAGACGTCTTCTTCAAAAAGGTCCGGTGTCTTCCATGTGCGGTCTGTCAGGTATCCGATGATTGACAGATCAGCTCGCGTGAGAAACTTCATAAACAAACCGGATTCGCTCCCTGTTATGACTGGCAGGTCGCGAAAGTTCGTAAACAACTTCGTTTGTTTATGTTCAAGGAAAAGAGGCGTGGATGAAGAATAAGCTTGTGTGAGTATGACAGGCAGAAAAATGCGTGGTTTTGATAGCAAATCATAGAACGCTACGAGGTCACGAAAGACTGTCAGATACTGTAGGCTATATTTCCATTATACGTCACAGGGACTATCATAGGAAACTCTATACAGAGCGATACAACAGGAGTCAATCTGATCATCAGAAGTAGTCCCCCCGTCGAACAAGTGTTTCGACCCATTATTCTCCTTTACACTCTAAGGGGGGCGAGCCCACCTGGGTCATGGCTCCCAAATGTCTCAGCCTCCGCTACGGGACTACATTTTACGTTTTTAAAAATTTTGCCCATTCATTAAAATTATACTTATACTAATCTTTCCTACTCTCTCCTTCATCTTTTTCCGTTTCCTTCTACCTTGTCTCTACCCTCCTCCTTTCTGTTTACTTCTACGTCTCCCTCGTAGTCTTTCTCTTGCCTCGCCTCCTCTACTCTCCTACGATTACTTCTTCTGGTTCTGACATCTTTACTGTCACTAGCAAGCGGTATAACTTCTATTTCATCCTTAACTAACGACTTGTCTGTTTGTGTCATTGCTTTTTCCCTGTTATATCTAACTGCTCTTTCTCTCGCTCTCTCTCTCTTTCATTCTTTCTCTTTCACTGATGAATTAGGGCTGTAAATGGATTCCGGAGTCTGCTCTTGAATTAGAAAAGGCAAAAGCAGCGAAGAAATGAAACTAGTCAACCCGTTTCATAAAGCTGAGACCTATTTTAATTTAGTCTCTAACACTTCACTCCCCTGCAGCAGTTCTGATACGGGACTATTTTTACTTTTAACATGTCTACAGTATTTCGTTTCCAGAGACAATAAAGATTTTTACAATTTCGATTCCTATAACATTTATTGGAACATCATCGTTGTTCAGTTAAAAATGAACACAACTGGAATCAATAATTAAACAGCAGGGTTCAGGAACCAATTGAAAAGCCAGAGGAAACAATTCCGACAATGATCGTATCTAAACGGCCTGCAAGTGTCAGCTAAACCCCTAGAGCCAGTTGCCGTATTGTCATGGCTCGTTGGATCTGAAAGGACTTGCTGCACACAAATAGATAACATTCCTGCATACGACCCAGTATTGAAATGGCAACGCTTAACATGAATACTTTATTGTTACGATAATTTGATAACTCAGTTAATATCTTTACGCGTATGTTAGATTTGACCTGAGCCGGAAAAATGAACCGTTATTGTAGTTCTAGAAATCGGTTGTTGTTGTTGTTGTTGTTTTCAATACAAATATTTAGCTTTAACTCCTCGGTCCCTGACTATTTTTACATTTTACCCATGCAACAAAGTGGATGACATAGGATACTAGCCTCCCCCCACCCCCCCTTTCCCCATATGTGATTTTTTTAAAAACAGCCAACAGTATATTTGTGAGAAACAATCATTCTAAGTGTCACGGATTGCCTCCCCTGCTTTGCATTAGTGGTCCAACTGTGACCAAAACTCAAGAGTATCTAATACTGGCTTCCAGTGTATCTACCTGCGCGCAAGATTACTCTTGGCAGAGATGTAGATAGAAGATTAATGTCACTTCTACCTTAAGGGAGCTTCCCAAGATATTCCCAGAAGTCAAGAACAAAAGCTGCTTAGGGCTGAGCAATTTGTTAACTTATTATCTGGTCCATCGCCTTTGTGAAGTGTTTAAGCAATGGTTTAGCCTGTTCAAGCCCACAGTTGGTGTAATCCAACGAAATCCCTCTTATAACGTATAGCTCTGTTTAGTGTAAATATATGACTAAGTATTTAAATACAGATTAACTATTATGGCTCGTACGTTTGATATCATACATATAACTGCATCAACTATTATTGTTTAGTTTTAAAACAACAGGTAACAAATTTAATAGTGAAATAGTCTTTAACAGGTTAAGATTAAAATGGAAAGATTAGTGGAATTATGATAGTTATAAAGTTCTCGTCATTCAGACGTAGGTGGAAATTTAACTTTATACTTAAAGTTTAACTGAAATGTCCTTTTGCTGGTGCCTTTTAGTTAGCACTTAGCTTGTATGAGTGAGTCCTGCAGCTGTGGTTCATCAATTTTGTAATGACGAAAGCCTTCTCCCCACTCTCTTCCACTGCAGGCGGTTACGGTGGATGCTTTTCTCTCACACTAGCGACGTTAGTACCACAAATCGTCTGATGGCTTGGAACCACGAACTTTTGACAAATAGAAAAAAACAAATGCCTGCTGAGAACATTTGTTCGCCGCAAACTAACAGGCCCATCGTTCTGCGCTCCACCAACAAATGTTAACCTCTCAGAAGAATTAAATTCCCGAGTACACAGTATAACTCAGGGAATATGATGAAAATTCATCCATATCCTTCTGGGTGTTAACTGGGAAATTGCGTCTGGAGTGCGTGAATAATGATTTGTCTGAATTACAATTAAAAAAGGTACATAAATCTCACAAGATTTTTTTTTTTTTCGTACGCCCGCTAATACTCGAGGCGAAATCTCAGTTTATTATGTCTAACCTGTGACTGATTTTACGTGAGTATCCATTTTTTCTTGCACAGAGACAGGTGTCGCTCGCCATTCAGGCAGATACTCGCCGATTTCGGAGGTACCCATTAGAGCTGGGTCGGCTCAGGAGCCGCCAGTCCCTGGTCGACAACACTTCTTCAAATGTCCTGGCCAGGTCTCGAGTTAATCCAGTCAAAATCCCGGTCGACGAAAAATCTTCAAATGTCCTCGCCCGGGTTTGATCCTGGGTCACCCGGTCGCCAGTGCAGTGTGGTAACCACTATGCTAACGCGGCTCCCTCTCACAAGATAATATGTTACACTGGAGGCACATATGATGTAGTCATCACTCATCACTGCTCCAGTCGGAGTCTCGGGTCGCTCTGCTGTCGGGTTTCCCGCACGACTAGTCAGAAACAACCACCAGCTCTTGCTGTAGTGGTTCATGAATATAATTTTTTCATATGTGAGGTTGCCAGCCTCATATATATCCACTAGCAATAAAACATGTTAAATTCACGTTTGCAATAGAAATTTTCAATACTTACCCCAAATATTTGGGAATACACAATCTCCCTGCACAGGTTTTTTTCAGATGGACGCGAGCATATTCGGAGCATATGCTCTCGAATCAATTTCGTCTGAGAAATTCCTCTTATGAAGGGTGAAACACTTGGTCTGGAAATCTATTATTCCTCTTATGACGGGTGAAACACTTGGTCTGGAAATCTATAATTCCTCTTATAACGGGTGAAACACTTGGCCTGGAATATTATTTCTCTTATGACTTATGATCCGATTCCTAGGTTTCCAGTCTTGTATTTATAAAGTCCTGGACCTGAAGTTTTACATTCTGTGTATTTAAATATGCGGGTTTACTCTTAGGGTTTCAGAGTTCCCAAATACTGTTGATCTGTCACTATTGATATAGGAATTCTAGGTCCGATCCTTCTCTTCCTGGCTGTTGGGAGTTGCTCGTATGAAGTTGCGAAGCTGTCTGTTCTGTGTTTCTGAATTCACTAGATTATATCTCTCATTCTCATTAAAAAAACCAGATGGTGTTTCGGCCGAATGTTCCAATAGAATTCATTGTATATTCCGGCTCTCACTTCAAACCAATCAAATCTCTCTAGCACTGTTTGGGTGGGGAAGTTTTAAATATCTTCTCGCGTGTTAAAAATATTAATTTTAATATCCACACGTGACCTCTTTATAATAAGACGTAATATTGTTCCGGCTGCACCTATCTGCCTCCCATGATATTATGACCATGTTTTCCAGGCGTAATGTCTTCCGCTAAGATTTCTACCCCGACACGTTATCCAATTATCGACTTTATTCGCGTGCCTCCGCCAGACAGATGTCTGGTCAGACAATGTTGTCTTCTTTCATCGTACGCACAATACAAACTTGGTTCAACACAGTTATAATCTTTTCACTGGGGTCAAATGTTGGACCGACACGTTTCCAAAGGTGGTCAGACGGATTCAAAGAGATAGTGGTTGACCGGTCTGATGACTGGGTATTGCTACGATAATACAACAGTTCACCTGGCGGAACGTAAATACGTCTGAGGAATGGTAAACAAGATAAAGACAGTCCTATAGCAAATACTTCCATAGGGGAGTGGAGTGTTAGAGACTTTCCCCTACTAGATTCAGCATAGAGAGTAAAAAATGGTGCATAAAATATTCCACATAATAATGAATGAAAGGGCAAAATGTATGCCAAATAAAAGCGATGAGTGAGATGAAGAGAAAAATGAAGAAAAAAGTGATACTGACGGAGTGGACGTGAGATCGCACAACCGTATCGTCACACTAAGTCATGGGTCAACAACCCAAAAGCTGTGAGAATCTACTTCAGAACCAGTGAGCTCTCTAAAATGCTAGTAATAAAATCATTCATATTTTCAGGTTTTAGATTATCTGGAATTTAGAAAAATTCCAGTCTATATGTAACATTGACTTTTGCTGCACGACTTGCTTTTTGCAATCCCATCAGCCGAATTGTGAAAAATTAAAACTAATTATTTTTACCGAAAGTTAGCTTTACTTCACAGAAAAGATCATTTTCTATCCCATACAGTTCACGAATAAAGTGTATTTTAGAAAGCTAGCTTGTGGGTTTTAAATGGGCTTACGACGAAAGTAATTTTAGACAAGGCGACACCACACTTTTAAATGGCGGTGGGAGAGGGCTAGACCAAAATTTACCTAGGTAAAAAATATACCCCTCCCTCCCCGAGAGATCTACGAAATGATGTGATAGGATTACCGGTAGATCAAGATCGATTAGTTGCCGACCCCTGTTTTAAGTTCATCGTAATTTTCATTGTCAGTCCGTTTGAAGCATAGAGCCACCACTGAAGCTGATCTCATAGCACGAAGGTTGCACAAAGCAATCACGTGCCCTGCCCAGTGGTGGTTGCTGTAGCTATGTGTTTTAGATGATGAGGTTGCCAGTCTTATGCACAACATTATATTAGTTGCCTTGTACGACGTGCTTGACAGAGCAGTGGCCCTATTCCTTCTTTGTGTCATCAGAGAATGCCGGGTAAAGAACATTTTGATGTGTTGTTAGTCTGGTAATGTAACAAATAAGTTTGTTTTATATTTGACGAGTACGTCGTCATTACCATCATCGTCATTATTATCATCATCATCATCGTTATCGCCATCATCATTATCATCATCATCATCACCACCATCATCATCATCACCACCATCATCATCATCACCACCACCACCATTATCATCACCACCACCACCATTATCATCACCACCACCATCATCATCATTACCATCATAACATCATTATGATCGACATCACCATCATCATGATCCCCACCATTATCATCATCACCACCACCATCATTATCATCACCACCACCACCATTATCATCACCACCACCATTATCATCACCACCACCACCATCATTATCACCACCACCACCATCCTCATCACCACCACCATCATTATCACCACCACCACCATCCTCATCACCACCACCATCATTATCACCACCACCATCATTATCATCACCACCACCACCATTATCATCACCACCACCATCATCGTCACCACCACCATCATCATCACCACCACCATCATCATCATTACCATCATAATATCATTATGATCGACATCACCATATCATCATCATCACCACCACCATCATCATCATCATTACCATCATAATATCATTATGATCGACATCACCATCATCATCACCATTAAACTTCCCAAGGATCACGTGCCTTCAGCAAACGTATACCAAGTCTTCCTGTCACGTGCCATCAGCTCTAGGCCTTTCCATGTCTTCCTCACAATTTTCCTTTCTGTCCCCAGTTCTCGTCTTCAATATTTTTGGGGGATTGACGTCTGCTTATTTTACCTGATTCCAGAACAAGGGACTACCTTGTATTGCTATCAACAGGTTTCCGCTATTGTTTGTCAAAACCTCACAGGTGGCCAAGGTATGTGTTTCAATCCTTTTATTCTGCACAAACACTCATTTAATAAAACCTGTAACGTCTTGGCTGTTGCGTTTCTTGTACTCTATGTTCCTGGGCATTACAATATGGCTGACTTGTGACTAATACACACGGGGAGGGGGGAGAAATAAGAAGAAAAATACGGAGGAGTAGAAGTAGAAAGGAATAAGAATATAGAGGAGAAGGTAACGATCGTTAAAATTACATCCTTTCATTCTTATTAGCATTATCATTTATCTTATCGCTGCTGATGGAGCATGGAGCGACCACCGCATCTCGTTGTCTTGTCGGAGGCCTGCAGTAAATATTCATGTGTTCTTGCTACCACGACAAGCATGGGAAACAAAGAGCCAGGGATCCATACCTCCAGGACGACCCAGAGTCCGCTGGGAGGACAACATTAGACAATCTTTGAAGGACCGAGGACTAGAATGGAATCAGGCCAGGAGGAAGACAGCTGATAGAATGGTCTAGCGCTCTCTCTTCCAAACCTCTACACCTCACGGTAGAAGGGGAACGACTAAGTAAGTAAGTAAGTGTTCTTGCAGGCTTGGTTTCTGTAAACATGTTGTTGGTCGTGATGAGGTGGCTAGCCCCAACCACATCCTCATATAAGCCGCCTATTGTGACATGCCTGAGGGAGCATTAGCCTTGTTCTTTCTGTGTGACCCACAGCAACCAACTTCTCTCTCCCACTCCCTCCCTCCCTCTTTCACTCCGTCTATCTCTCTCACTCCTTCTCCCTCTCGCTCCCTTTATCTCTCACTCTCTGTCTCTCATGCTTCCTCTTTCTGACTCTCTCACTCCCCCGCTCTCTCTCAATCATCTCTCTCACTCTCTCTCCCACTCCCTCTCTCTCACTCTATCTCTCTCCCACTCCCTCTCTCACTCCCTCTCTCTCACTCTCTCCCTCTTTCTCTCACTCCCCTCCCTCTCTCTCTTTAGTATCTGTATTCTCTCTCTCCCTTTAACACAGTGTTTTCTCTTGTCTATATTCATTTGCTGTCGGACACACTTAAATGATATTCTTCTTCTTCAAGTACCATGCCTAGTGGTGTAGGAGATCATGTCTCTCCACAACTTCATGTCTCCAGTACAATTTATCAGTTCTGCTGTTGACTTCTTTCCATGCCACGATGTCAAACTGTCCAGTATTTTCTCTCTTTGTCTTCCCCTATCTCCTTTTCCTTCAATCTTAGTTGTTTTTACGATATATTGCAGCTGTCCTCTTCTCGTAACATGCACCCCAAAAAAGTGGATTGCTTCTTTCTAACTTGGGAAATAAGTTTCCTTTGCGCATTGGCCTCTTTCAGGACATCCTCATTACTCTCTTTGGCTATGCCTGGCACTTACAGGATATAAAAGTTGAACTAAAATGCTCTATTTCTGTAACAGTTAGTCATTCATGTCTTCACCGTGCTAACTCTCATGCTAGGGGACGCAGTAGGCCACATAATTGCCACAGAGAACTCTTTTCAGGCGTAGCGTAGTATTTGTCAACGCTGCAACTGGGATTGACGCAGTTCATTAATTTTTATAAGGCAATAATGCTGTGATACAACAGACGGACTACCGAAGGGCTGTAATGATATAGCAATATCGCCAATGTGGAGCTAATATAAAGAATCCGACAAGAGATGAGAAAATATGTTTGGCGCTAAGTAGTAAACACATACTGAGGAGATTAACTGATAGCATTACACGGTGGTTCTTGTTATGACAACTCCAGGGTAAGGGAAATAGAGAGACCTGAAACACATGGAGGAGGGAGTTGGCTGCAGATATCCTCTTCCTCCTCGTTCGTCCTGAAAAGGACGTTGGTTGCGTTGTGTCCGTTTACAGCGAAGCTGCGGTATTTGCGCCTTTCGGCCGACACATCCGACTTCGCACGACATTTTTTGGGACCGTGTTTGCCGTCCCTCTTCGATCCCTACTCACTCAGACAGACTGCAGTGATGCAGCCTGTTTCCAGGACCACCACGTGGAGTAGGGTCTTGGTCAGCTCTGGTTCGCTGACCCTTATGCTAGCAGTCTAGCTATGGGTCGCTGACTGCATTCCTCACTTTTGATGTGTCTTGGGTCCCGGCGGCAGATATGAAAGGATAACAAAGACGCGGAAATATTTGGAACGAATGACTCGGGACAGATGGCATAGCGTGACATCGTTGAAATTCTATGCTTTATAAGGATCTTAAAGGTAAATATGATTACGAAAATAAGAGAAAAGTGCTAGAGTGGACGTGCCAAAGTATCACACTTATAAAGCTTAGGGGACGCAGAAATGAACCTTAGAGAGGTGTAATAAAAGTTAATGTCGTGATGAACTGTTAAAAAATAAAAATAAAATAACATTCCAATATCAGCAGTTCGGAAAAAAAATCAAACTTTGTCTAGGGAAAAATCATACTCAATGTGCAAAAAAAAAAAAAATCAAAATGCTAACCAGCAAAGTTGTCAAGATTTTCCGCGACTACAAAACATACCCGTGACCCTGCGCCGGCAGCATACATTTTGTGTTTTCCCTTTACGATCGCTTCTTTTGTTGCTTTTTGTGTTTGCTATTGATCGGTAGAGCTCGTTTTCGGCGCCACGGACCTTGATTCTTTTGTTTTGTGTGTGTTTGGAATTGATTTCGTTAGATTGTTGTTGTAGCTCTCTGTTGCGCCGTCGTGGAGTTTGTTGTGATTTTTGGCGTTTTAGCGAGTCAGCGAATATGGCATGAAATTTTAACCCCCAGGGTATTGGCCGATGCCGTTGCTTGGCGAAAAATTGCACGTCATTTCTTCGGTTCGTGTCTGTGTTTCTGTCGATCGGAAGACATATGAAGGATGACAGACAGAAAAGTCGGACAAACGGGAAGACTGAAAGGCAGGCAGACAGAGGGATGCACAGACAGATTTACAGAAAAGCAGACAGAGAGATAGATCGACAGGCAATTGGACGGACGGTCGCATGGATGGGCGGATAAAGCCAACGCACCGATCGACAGATAGCCAGACATCCGAGAGACAAATAAATAGACAGCCAGACAGTACTGACGGATAGACAGACCGACAGACTGAAAGACAGACCGACAGACTGAAAGACAGACCGACCGACCGACAGACAAATCAACCGACAGACAGACACATAGATAGATAGATAGATAGATAGATAGATAGATAGATAGATAGATAGATAGATAGATAGATAGATAGATAGATAGATAGATAGATAGATAGATAGATAGATAGATAGATAGATAGATAGATAGATAGATAGATAGATAGATAGATAGTTAGTTAGTTAGATAGATAGATAGATAGATAGATAGATAGATAGATAGATAGATAGATAGATAGATAGATAGATAGATAGATAGATAGATAGATAGATAGATAGATAGATAGATAGATAGATAGATAGATAGATAGATAGATAGATAGATAGATAGATAGATAGATAGATAGATAGATAGATAGATAGATAGATAGATAGATAGATAGATATGTGATAGGGTGGGCGAGATGATGATGATGATTATATTGTGATATGTTTGATCACTCTCTTGTCACACTCGCACCGACCCGAACAACAATAAAACTCTTGATTCTAGAGGCAGGGGCTGTATTTATTTTTACAACCCATTCAGGGACTAAGCAAACATTAAACAAATAAACTAGCGAACATAACAAAACAAAACACTTAGCATGTGCCCGATTGCTAGTCTGAAGAAACAAACAAAGCAACGAATAGTTAAAATCATAGTTGTTAAATAATGATGCTCTCACCTGCCAAACAGTCCTTCCACGCCACCCTCAACTATCACACACGCACACACTCATGCGTGTCGTCCAATGCGACTAGTAAGGTGTTGTGCATGAGGCTGGCAATCTCACCGTGTAACATCGGTTGCTACCAAAACCACTACTGCAAGAGCACACACTCAGCTATCACACACACACACAGTCATGCATGTCGTCCAATGAGACTAATATGGTGTTGTGCATGAGGCTGGCAACCTCACCGTGTAACACAGATTGCTACCGAAACTACTACTGCACGAGCATCTAAATGCTTCATACGGATGAAACCACACTGGTGGCCCCATGCTCCCTCAGGAGCGGAGAAGAGAAATATATATCTCCAAGTGAGCCCACGTGCTCTCACAAACCATTCTTCACATAGCCATAATTAAATAATAATAAAATGACATAAAATAATATTCTTCAACTACATGTACATCAAATACTCTCAGTAATAAGAGTAAACCACCACCTCGAACTGATCCATCTCAATATTCGTCACTGCCCTCTGAACATGTCGTAAGTGGCGACTGGTGCGCCTGGTAACAAGCGTGTCGTATACGACCCCTGATGAGACTGAGAACTCATCACATGAAACACATCGTTACCGTCACCGAAACAACCACAGCAATAGCATAAAAATGCTTATTGTGGGCCTGTAATGGACACCAGCTGCATTGGTGTTTCCATGCTCCACCGGGAGCAACCAGAGAAACACATGTCTCAACAAAGGAGTGGCCTCGCGCTCTCCCGAAATCTAAATGACTATTCTCACTTCAAAGTAACCCACTAAAGATATACAGTAGGATATTGATAAGTAGGCTATCGTGAAATACACTTAAATGCTCTTACATAAAGAATAAAATATAATTATTCTCGACTTAACAACTAGAACTAGTCATCACATAAAGGAAATTTACCACGAAAACTCTCTCTTCTATTACTGGGGAAAATTACATTTAACATACTTTCACCCACGTGTCGATTCACACGATATAAAACTGCGTAACATTATAGGCTTGATAACTAAGAGTGTTACTGCAGACTCCTCGCGCCGCTTTTATACAATCACCACGTGGCTCTCCCGGTTGCCATCTTCCCAACTAATTAATATTATCTAAATTGCAGTTTCTGATAACATTTCTGTCCAGTTTCATGTACAAAATACTTTCATACTTTCTTCGCCTTTCTTGCCCGGTCTGATGACTGAAATAATCGCTCTTACAGCCGCAATCTGGACTTAGCATGCCTAATAAAACCTATCAAACATTATTTTCACTCATCTATCATTTCGAGACTAAATCATAATGCCCTAAAAAGACATTTCCTTTGGGAACACATCTATCTATTTATTTAGACCTAATTCACTCCACATTAAAACAGACTCGTGCTGAATATAATTTCAGAATTATAGAACACTAATGCTAATTTCTACAAAATGCGCTAAGACTTACAGCTCACGTGCTCTGGTCCATCTGCTACCTACACCGGTCACCTCGTCTTGTTTGTTCTCTCGTCTGGGCTGATACTCTGAAAGGTCGCTGCTGGCTCGCTATTTCTTTTATAAGCCCAGGTCGAATCACTCAATTTACTGCGCGCTAGGCGTATTGATTTGGCCGCATACCTAACACTCACTATATTTACTTTAGAAGGGCCGACAACAGAAATATACACAACTATTTCTAGAGCAAAAACACAATTCTACACCACAACTTAATTTCTAGGCATTATTATGGCCTAGTCATCAATCTTCTTTATCTCGTCAGAATTTTTACATACTAGCGTGCTGCGCGCACTTCTAAAATATGGGCGATAAATGTGCCACTCACAATGAAGGGGGAAGCTGGGGTGTCTTCCCGTGAAGGGGTAAGCCGGGTGTCTTTCCGGCCCTATCACAGATAGATAGATAGATAGATAGATAGATAGATAGATAGATAGATAGATAGATAGATAGATAGATAGATAGATAGATAGATAGATAGATAGATAGATAGATAGAGATGATGATGATATAGAGATGATGATGATGATATAGAGATGATGATGATATAGAGATGATGATGATGATGATGATATAGAGATGATGATGATATAGAGAGAGGGATAGAGAGATATAGATAGAGAGAGAGACATAGATATAGATAGATAGAGAGAGATAGATAGAGATAGAGAGAGATAGATAGAGAGATAGATAGAGAGAGATAGAGAGAGAGAGATAGAGATAGATAGATAGATAGATAGATAGATAGATAGATAGATAGATAGATAGATAGATAGATAGATAGATAGATAGATAGATAGAGAGATAGATAGAGGGATAGAGAGATAGATAGAGAGAGAGATAGAGAGAGATAGAGAGATAGAGAGAGAGATAGAGAGAGATAGAGAGATAGATAGAGAGATATATAGATAGATAGAGAGCTAGATAGATAGAGAGATAGAGAGCGAGATAGAGAGAGATAGAGAGAGATAGAGAGATAGAGAGATAGAGATAGAGAGAGATAGAGATAGAGAGATATAGAGAGATAGAGAGAGATAGAGAGAGATACAGAGAGAGATACAGAGATAGATACAGAGAGAGAGTGAGAGAGAGATACAGAGAGAGATACAGAGAGAGATACAGAGAGAGAGAGATACAGAGAGAGAGATATAGATGGGTAAGTAGTTAGGTAGGTAGGTAGGTAGACAGAAACACAGTCTTCGACCCGAGGAAATCACGTTAAATTTTTCGCCTAGCAACTGTATTGTTCATTACCCGGGTATTAAAATTTCTTGGCATATTCGCTGACTTACTCCAACGCCAAAAACCACAACAAACACCAGAAAGGCGCAGCTGAGCACCGCAGTAATCGAACGAAAACAATTCCAAAAGACAAGTCCGTGACGCAGAGATCGAGCTCGCCCAATTAATAGCAAGAATAAAAGTTACTAAAGAAGCGTCATAAAGGGGGAAAAAACACAAGCTTTATGCTGCATTGACAGGTACACCTTGATGTCGAGTGCAATCTTCTCGACGATAACAAGATAAAGGTAGTCTCGGAGCAGATACTATCGTAGGGTGGTGAAGTGTTTGAGACACTAACATAATATGTTCAACTTCCAGGTGTGGGATGAGCAGTTCCCTTTCTCGTTGCCATTTTCCTTCTCTAACTCACGAGCAGACTCAGGTACCCATTTACAACAGGGTAGGCTGGAGCGTGACGCCAACTTGTTTCGAACTCAGTACTTTCGCCGAGAGTGGCCAGCGCTCTAACCATTGAGAAAGTTTGGATTGGCTTTTCAATTTTTAAGTAGACTCGACGAGAATTATATATATATATATATATATGCTCAGCAATATACAGGAGCAAATGAAGAGGTGGACAGAATATTTTGGTGACCTTCTCAATAGACCAGCTCCACAAAACCCCCCGGACATCCAGCCAGCAGAAGAAGAGCTACAAATTAACGGTGAAAGACCAACGAAGGAAGAAATAAAGAAAGCCATAAAGCTTCTAAGAGATGGAAAAGCGGCTGGACCTGATGGCATTCCAGCAGAGGCCATAAAAGCAGATATCGACACGGCTACAGAGATGGTTTATAAATTACTTGGTAAAGTCTGGGAAAGGGAAGAGATACCAGAAGAATGGAAGGAAGGATATCTGGTTAAGTTGCCTAAGAAGGAAAATTTACAAGAGTGCACAAATTATAGAGGAATAATGTTACTATCAGTGCCAGGAAAAGTATTAAACAGGATTATCCTTGAGA
Organism: Oreohelix idahoensis; assembly: GCA_024509875.1. Taxonomy (NCBI): domain Eukaryota; kingdom Metazoa; phylum Mollusca; class Gastropoda; order Stylommatophora; family Oreohelicidae; genus Oreohelix; species Oreohelix idahoensis. Next base: position 266,006 of record JAMPIV010004644.1, read on the forward strand.
GATTAAAAGACTCCATAGACAAGAAACTGAGAGATGAACAAGCAGGTTTTCGACAAAACAGATCATGTACAGACCAGATAGCCACTTTGAGAATAATAGTTGAACAAAGTCTGGAATGGAATTCACCACTATACATCGGATTTGTGGACTACGAAAAGGCATTTGACAGTATAGACAGAGAATCACTTTGGAAATTGATGAAGCATTATGGAGTTTCCCTGAAGATCATTAATTTAATAAAGAAAACATATGAAGACATGACATGCAGAGTTCTTCACGAAAGACAGCTTACAGAACCGTTTGGGATAAGAACAGGAGTGCGACAGGGATGCCTCTTGTCTCCATTTCTTTTCTTACTAGCAATAGACTGGGTTATGAGATCATCGACAACACACAACAGAAATGGAATCCAGTGGACTCTGACTAAGCATTTGGATGATCTGGATTTTGCTGATGACTTGGCTCTTCTGTCCCATAACCGTAATCAGATGCAGGACAAATTGAAAACACTCGATGAGAGGTCACAGCAATTGGGTCTGAAAATACACAGGGAAAAGACAAAAATAATGAGAATAAATGCAGGTAACGATAACAGGGTTGAACTTGAAGAAACACCAATACAAGATGTAGAATCGTACACATATCTTGGCAGCAATATAGACAAAGTTGGAGGGACAGACAGTGATATCAAAATAAGAATACAACAAGCAAGAGGAGCTTTCATTGCATTGGGAAATATATGGAGATCAAGAGAAATCGGATCCAAAACGAAAATAAGAATCTTCAACTCAAATGTGAAGTCAGTTCTATTGTATGGCTCTGAGACATGGAGAACAACAAAGACAACAACCAAAAAGCTACAGACTTTCATAAATGGGTGCTTGCGTAGAATAGAGGGATTAAAATGGTATGACAAGGTCACCAACGTGGAACTGATGACAAGAACTAGACAAGTGCCAGTGGAACAAGAGATGAGTAGAAGACGATGGCGATGGATAGGGCCCACACTGAGGAAACCTGTTGATAGCATTACAAGGCAGTCCTTGTTCTGGAACCCCCAGGGCAAGAGAGGCAGAGGTAGACCACGAAGCACATGAATAAGAGAGCTGGAAACAGAGGTGAAAATGATGAGGAGAACGTGGAAAGAACTTGAGATGATGGCACGTGACAAGAGGACTTGGCATGTGTTTGTTGAAGGCATATGCTCCTTTGGGAGTGGAGGGTTATGATGATGATGATATATATATATATATATATATATATATATATATATATATAGATATATATATATATATATATATATATATATATATATATATATATATATATATATATAAAATAATAATAATAATAATAGCCCCTTCAGTCAGAACTGACTATGGGAATGCGCCCCTGAGGTGACAGCTCTCAGCTGCTTATTTCCAGATGCATATATGAAAACGTCGAAAGGAGTTTCGACGTATTCTCCTCTCTTCGGCTTGTTGTGTGAGCTTCTTTTCGGCCAATTTGAGGTGGCGCCGTAAATAGCACCGCCACTTGGTGCGATCGGCAGCTTCATCATTCCCACGTTGCTGGATTTATGTCTAGTGCCCTCATGTCTCTCTTGCACACATCTTTGAACCTCAGCTGCGGCCGCAAAACTGTTCTTTTGCCATCTGCTAGTTGCCCGTCGTATATATATATATACTTTGAATGATGAGAACTCTGCTATAATTTGAGATAAATAATGGAGGAAACCTTGAGTTCTGTGAACGGTAAATAAATTAGTAAATAAATAAATAACGGTAATTAACAAGTACTCATTGGACATAAAGGATGACACTAGACAACAGAAAAGAAAATATAAGTGATAGCCTTACCGGGAATCGAACCTAGGACCAACTAATCGGCCCCATCGCCTTGCTGTGCCAGTACATCGTGAAATGACGCTCAGCCAATTTTGCACCCCAAAAAAAGTGCATTATTGGCTGAGGTCATTCTCATGACACTCACACAACTATGGTATATAGGACCCGTGGACGACCCAGACAGTTTAAAGACGCAATCACTAATATAACTTTCCTATCAGCAAGTACAGACCAAATTAAGGCCGAAATACTTGTGTCCAGTAATGTTTGGTGCAAGACGAATAAGATAGAATAGACGGGTAGGTTAAAGTCACTGATGGGTGAACTCTTAAATATATATATATATAGTTTTCAAATTTTCACCAGTTATTTACAAGCAGTACTTTTTAAGAACAGTTCATGAGGCTTTTCACATGTGATATGTGTTCTCTGGCACGTTTCCGCTAATATTTATTATCTCAAGATTTACAGTTAATCTTCTTCTTCTTGGACCCTTAACCACTGATTGACAAAACAGTCTGTGGTCATCACGCCTAGTGGCGTCTTCTAGGGCAGCAACAAACTGTCCCCATTTTGCCATTTCGATGGCCATCCTTCGTGCCGTGTCCCAACTCTGGTTCGTGCTTTGCTTCTCAGCCGGCACTGTTCTTCTCCAGGCTGTCTGTGGTCTGTCTCTCTTTCGCCGTCCTTCTGGGGTCCATAACATAGTCTGGTGATGGTGTCAGGGTCCCTTCTGAGGACATGGCCAACACAGTTCCAGCGGCTGCCAGCAATGATGGTGTGCATGCCTTTTTGACTGCACTTGTAAGCAGTTCCTGGTTAGAGATGGTATTTGGGAAAAAAAAATTCGAAGAATTTTCAATAGTGGGGTTGTGTGGAATGAATATATTACAATTAATATTTACAATTAAAAATGTACAATTAATATTTACAATTAAAATCTTTGTGAAGCATTGGACTAAGGCTTTCTGTCCTAAGTCATCCATTTAAGGCCTTTTCGTATCTTCTTTATGCGTTTTATGAATGTCTTAAAGGAACTCTCTACACATCCACATTAAATCCCCTTATGTTCAGATGGCAGAATAGTAAGGCAAGGGAAGTAATATTTTAGTTTTATGCTTTCAGTGAGTCGAAAATTCACGTAGGGGAAGTAACCTTTATCTCAGACTTAAAAGTATTTTATATTTAGACATGCACCCTAATATAACTGACTCTGTTGAACGGGACACACCTCGCCAAAACAAGGCAACATTTTATTAGAAAAAATAAAAATCTTGTGTATTTAGTTACATGTTCGCAAAAGTTTGTAAAAATGTGTTTGTCATTTTAAATTCAGATTGCACACAATTTTCATACCACCCTCAACATCATAATCAACTATCACACCACCCTCAACATCATCATCAACTTCCACATCACCTTCAACATCATCATTCTTTCAAGGTTTGTATGATCTCGAAATGCCATTAAATAGTTGCAGAAATATAAAAGCTGGAAACAACCTTCACGTGAGACGTACCCATACAGTCTGATCAATGATTTTATTCTACACATTATGACTCACGCAACATTGGACGAGTTGAGGCTAGATCTTGAGGAGTGTGAACAGCTGTACAAGGCTGCAAAAAGGCATACAGTTCAGGAAACACTTTCTCGAGAAATAGGCTGCGCCGAGATATCCTAGCCCTTGAGAAGACCACCCAGGAAGCAAATCGCCTAATAGCACTGGTGGTGGAGATAACTCACAGAGCTATCAGGAAAACATTGCCAACTATGCATGGGACCAATCAGATAAATTCCTGAAACTATACCTGACTTTGGGCAACCTGAGTACTATTACTGATAGTAACATTATAACCGGCTTCTCTAACAGGTCGGTCACGGTCAAAGTCCAGTTCCCAAACAAAGCATGTCAGTTACAGATTGCCAGATTGTGCGAAGAAATTGTCCCAAAAGATTGCTACTGTAAGAAAAAATCTGAGTATGTCCTGGTGATGCTGAAAAAGGCAGAGGTGGGTAAAACTTGGCAGACGGTGACAGAACGAAAGAAGAAAGCTAAGGAGAAAGACAAGCCAAAGTTAGATGCAAGTGAAGATCCTAGTGCTGGTATCACCAACATGTTAAAGAACATGTATGATGAAGGTGACAATGAAATGAAACGGTCAATATCCAAGGCCTGGTACCAGTCACGGATGAAGCCAGGAGGAGGAGCAGAGGCTTTCCCAGATTTGTAAACTGCGTAACTCAGATATCTGCCAGACTTAATAGATCATAGATGGATATATATATGATTAATTATTCCTGCACTTATTACAACTCATCTGTATTTCTATCAGTAGATTTTAAATTGTAACTTGTATTAAGTCAGGTAAAAATTGTCATTTATGAGTCTTTGCTGATAAATACGAGCGAGCTTTTCACATAAATTTCAACCAAAATGAATTCTGAAAGCGGTATAATTTATTTCTTACACAAAAATATAATTAACCAGGTTTCATTTTGTAGTAACTCTAACATTGACCTACTTCAGTGTAATGACTTAAGTTCACATCTAAAAGAAAACGTTCATTAAAATTTACTGCATGTTAAAAAAAAAAAAAAAAAATCATTCTTTCAAGCCACACTCAACATCATCATTAATTTTCACACCACCTGCAATATCATTATTAACTTTCACACTACAGTCAACATCCTCACCTTTCACTTACTTACTTAGTCGTTCCCCTTCTACCGTGAGGTGTAGAGGTTTGGAAGAGAGAGCGCCAGACTATCCTATCGGCTGTCTTCCTCCTGGCCTGGATCCATTCTATTCCTCGGTCCTTCAAAGATTGCCTAATGTTGTCCTCCCAGCGGACTCTGGGTCGTCCTGGGGATCTGGATCCTTGCTTGTCGTGGTAGCCGATCTTCTCCCATTCTGCAGACATGGCCAAACCATCTTAATTGGGATTGTTCTACTTGGGTCTGCAGGGGGTAGGATTTAAGGCCTTGACGTATCGTCTGGTTGCGTACCATGTCTCTTCTTGTTACTTCAACCACCTTCCTCAGATACCTCATTTCTGAGGTTTCGATCTGGCTTTTGTGGGTTGTAGTCATTGCCCATGACTCGCATCCATATGTCAAGACTGGGACATAGGTGGAGCGGTATACAGCCATCTTCGTTTTCTTACCAACCTCTCTCTTGCTGAGGAATCCTTTCACACCATCCACAACATCGTCATGAACTTTGACACCACCTTCAAAATCATAGTTAACTTTAACATCACCCTCGCTAGCATCATCAATTTTAACACCACCTTCAACATCATCATCAAATTTCGCACCCTCCTCAACATCATATAAGCTTCCACATCACCTTCAACATCCTCATCAACTTTCGCACTACCCTCAGCTTCATCATCAGCTTTCACACCACCCTCAAAATTATCATAAATTTTCACACAACCCTTAACATCACATCAACATTCCCACCACTATTAACATCTTCATAAACTTTGACACCACCTTTAACGTCGTTATAAACTTTAACACCATCATCACATCAACTTTCACACTACTCACAACTTTATAATTAACTTTGACAACACTCTCAATACCATCATCAACTTTAATATCACTCTCAACAGTATCATCAACCTTGACAACACCCTCAATACCATCATCAACTTTGACATTACAGACATCATCATCAACTTTGACATCAGCTTGAATATCATCATCAACGTTGTCACCACCTTCAACATTATCATCAACTTTGACACCACCTTCAACATTATCATCGACTCTGAGATCACTCTCAACTACCTCAAAAATTTTAACAGAACCCTCAACAGCATCATCAATTTAAACACCACTATGAGCAATATCGGGAACCGCGGTAGCATAGTGGTTAGTGCAATGGCTTCCTAGCTCAGTGGTCCATGGTTCGATCCCCAGATGAGGTGGGATTTTGTTAGGCCGTAAACGGCTCCTGTGTCGACCCAGCCCCAATTGAGTACCAGAGCAACTTCTGGGAAGGTTAAGGTGGCCGGCGTGATGCCGACCACATCACCCCTAGTGTGCCGTTGGTCGAGAAAATATGGGCCTAACACCATATTCCAAATATGCCTCAATGGGCGAGTAACGGGATTCTTTACCTTTTTTCCTTTATGAGTAATATCATCAGCTTTGACATTATTATTATCATCACTATCACCTCTAGCTTTTTAACCATTATCATTAAAATGGGCCTCATCTACATTATATCACCACCACAGTCATCTGAAGAATATTTGCCTTGACCTGCGACCACGGACAATCTTCATTGGCGCACTTTCCTTACTGGGCTACACCATATTTACATATCTTCCTGGTCATGTGATCATGATGGCCACAGTGGTACAAGACGTCATCAGCGGCAACGAGCACACCTCACACGTGGCAGCGACATTGTGACGAACAGCACTACCCCAGGGACCAAGATCTGTTCTCATTGACTGGAAAATGGAAATTAGACAGCGTTAGGTTTTTATACTGGAAAAAATTTTGAATTTTTGTTTTAGAATGATGGAAATCATATAATAATTATGTAATTTAACAATAAATATCATGAAACAACGCAAAAGTTTAATAATATAAGATTGAATTTTCGTGGGACAACGCCAACGTTTAATAATGTAAGATTGAATTTTCATGAGACAACTCCAACGTTTATATGATTTAACAAGGATTGTTCATGATAACAGCGTCAACTTTATATAAATTGATAATTAATTTTCACGAAACAACAACAACATAATATAATTTACAAATGAATTTTCATGAAACAACGTCAACATGATGTAACTTACCAATACATTTTAACGAAACAACACCAACATGATATTATAATTACCAGTTAATTTTCATGAAACATCACCAACATGGTATAATGTAACAATGAAGTTGAAACAGCGCAATCGTGATATAATTAAACAATGAATGTTCATGAAACAACAGTTAATTTTCATGAAAATTCATAACAGTTAATTTTCATAATACAACGGTAAAGTTGTATACTGTAACAATTCATTTTTTATATAGCAACGGCTACGTTATATTATTAATATAGTATTTTTTTATGCGGCATAAGACATATTTACATGATGTAACACACATATTAAATTATTATTTATACTACAAGTATTATGATAATACATAAGTTCGTGCTTATGTCAGACTTAATCTGCATAATTTTCTTAAGCATGCTGAGCTTTACAACAAGAAGCCACTTCTGATGATCAGATTTCCCCCTCAGCCACTATCTTGATAATAGAACGGCCAGAGTCCAACTACAAGGACAGACCAGTAGGAAGATGGTATTGGAGCAGGGTGTTCCCCAAGGGGAAGTCCTGTCACCCACGTTCTTCCTCGCATATATTAATGACATATCAGAGAATATTCCAAGAAGAACCCAAAATGCTTCCTTTGCAGACGACTTAGCCCTGTGGATCTCAGAGGAACATATCACTACGGCAAGCATTCGGATGCAGCAAGCCCTAACATCATTGGAGGAGTCGGCCAAGGCATGGCTAGTAAAGATAAATGAAGGGAAAACATCATTCACAGTGTTTTCTCTCTCAAACAAACCACAGAGCTCCAAATTGGCGCTAAATAGGAAAAATCTACATCTAGATGAAAACCCAAACTACCTAGGCATTACCTTTGATCGACGCTTGACTTTGAAAACCCAGATTGAAAGAAACAGGACAAGAGCAAGGCAGAGAATGGCAATCATGAAAAAACTTGCTGCCACGGGTTGGGGAGCAGACGAGAGAGTACTAAAGAAGCTTTATACTGGGCGAGTGAGACCAGTCTTAGAATATGGCATTGCAGCATGGTCAACGGCAGCTAAGTCGAACTTTGACAAAATAAACAGAACCCAAAACCAAAACAAAGATGAGAGCAGACCCCATAAACGCAATATCAACAGCTACGCCCATATGTACTGCACACAAGCTACCAATTTGGAAACAACGGTGCTACCCTGAAATGATAGAAAATGTTCCTGGTATTGAAAGAAAGAACAGCCAAAATGAAACAGAACGGAAAGTCTTAACCACAAAATATATAGAGAAACATTACCCAAGCAACACCTGGATTCATGCATATACAGATGGATCAGCAACTAATGCAACAGAAGATGGGGGTGGAGGAGTCTTCCTGAGCTTAAGCAATGGCACAAAAAAAAAGATAACAGTCGCAACAGGGAAATTTTCAAGTAACTTCAGAGCAGAGGCCTTAAAAACTGCATCAGAAATTCTAATGACAGAAGAAAGCTCAGAGATACCAGTAGTTATCTTCTCAGATGCACTGTCAATGATTACAACGCTGAAAAGTCAAAGAAATGCTGAACTAGGTGAACGAGGAGTAACACTTCACAGACTATGTTAGCAATACAAAAGAGTCGTGATACAGTGGATCCCTTCTCACTGCAACATCCCTGGAAATGAAGAGGCTGACAGATTGGCAAATTAAGGGGGAAAGCTTCCTCAACTTGACACAAATATAGCTTATGAGGAGGCCAAGAGTTTCATCAAGCGGAGATACAGGCACAAGTGGGAAGCAGAGCATCCAGGCCATAAAAAAAATGATCCGTATTACCAGCTCAGCAGAAGTGAACAAGTGGTAATCTTCAGACTTCGCACGGGTCATAACAGATTGAGATACCATCTATTCAACAAATTAAAGATAGGAACTACTGATGAGTGTGACTGTGGCGCCGATAAAATGACTGCGGAACATCTGCTTCAAAGGTGCCCAACATATGAGGAACAGAGAAAACGCATATGGCTATCACCAGTACCATTCCTGGAGAAAATCTACGGAGATATCAACAGCCTCAGGCTGACCTTTTTTTGAACTTGTTCAAGTTGACATCTGAGGGTGAACGAAGAAGAAGAAGAAGATATCGTCCAGTCGTAGCAATCTGTACAGAGCTTCCTATCATGTGAAACTGCGTGACCATAGCATGAAAGTAAACAAGGGAACTAACTTTGAACATTTAGATTTGACGGAATATACATTCATCTGAAGAAGCAAGGGCGGTAATATTACAACCCAACACAAAGTATATTTAGAGTTTGTATATACAGTATTTTTGTAAACATTTTCTTTCTAGTTAATAGTAGAATATAATGCACAGCAGATGTAATTATGCCATTTTGTGCTGATAGAAGTAGAAACAATTTATATTTGAATTAAAGATATTTAGAATTTTGTAATGTTTAAAGTAGAATACCTTTCTATTCCTCAAACAGTGCAAAATGTATATTTTTAAAAACATCTGGGCATTAAAATAAATAATTCAATTCAATTCTCCAGATTGTGTAAATGTCGTTTCACTGAAATTTCTTTATGGCAATATGTAAAATGAACATGTTTGGTAAACTCAAACGGAATGCGAATAAAGATTGAAAAAAAAAGCGAAAAAAATGCTTGAGGTCTATAAAAAAAAAAAAAAAAAAGATCAAAGTGTCTTAGCCAGGGCCGAGATCACACATATTTTACTCAATAAAGTCAATAGATCTCACTTTGAGCCCCAGAAAGGGTATTTTTTTTTTAAATGCGCCCTAATATAACCGGCTAGGTTGAACGGGACGCGCCTCGCGAAAACGAGGCAAAATTGTATTTAAAAAAAAAAAAAAAAGATGAATTAGTAGTACGCGTGGGTACAATTATCTCATTACTGATTATCAACCTATTTAGACGTTGCAAGACCAGATAGAACAGCATAAACATCACACATATAAAGGTGCAATGCTGAGAACAAAGTTATACACAACACGGGACCCAAAGATGCAGCAATAGAGAATGCAGTCAGCGACCCATAGCTTGACTGCTTGCATCAGGGTCAGCGAACCAGAGCTGACCAAGACCCTACTCCACCTCCACGTGGTGGTCCTGGGAACAGGCTGCATCACTGCAGTCTGGCTGAGAGTAGGGATCGCAGAAGGAAGGCAAACCCGGTCCCAAAAAATGCTGTGCTGAAGACGGATGTGTCGGCCGAAAGGCGCAGATATCACAGCTCCGGCGTAAACAGACACAACGCAACCAACGTCCTTTTCAGGACGAACGAGGAAGAAGAAGAAGACATACAACACAAGAGACTTCAAACAAACAGTACCTGGCAATAGAACAGAACATTCAACAAAATAAACAGATTCGCCAAATACTAGATGCAAATGGACAATTGCAAACGAACAATACAAATATATGTCAGACCGTATTGGAGTTTTATAAACAGCTATATGCAAAAGAAGAAACAAGAACAGACCCACAAAACCTTTTTCTGCACTTCACAAAGCCTCTCACAGAAAAAGACAGTAACAATTTAGACCAAGTACTAACGCTGGAAAATTTGCGAAAGGCCGTAAACATACTACACCGAGACAAAACGCCCGATCCAGATGGCCTTACAGCAGAATTTTATACATTCTTTTTCCCCATGCTCGGACCACTAGTATTAATTAAAGTCTTCGAGAAAGCTTTTTAGATGAGCGAACTTCCCGTAAGTATGAATCAGTCTTACATAGTACCCTTACCAACAGATAAACAGACAGAACACTACTCAAAAATTACAGACCCATATCACTTCTAAACACTGACTATAAGATTCTAACTTAAGGCATTCATGCATATCTTAACTCACGATGACCAGCAGAACAGTGTGCCGCAGAGGAATATTAGTAAACATACACATTTCTTTAGAGACCTGATTAATTACGCATCACAAGCAGTACCAGGCCGCTATATTATCGTTAGACGAAGAAAAAGCTTTTGATAGAGTATCCCATTCTTTTTTACACAAAAATCTGTTAGCCTGTAATGTAGGGACATACTTTAGAAAATGGATAGAAATTTTATAAAAAAAACCGGAAAGTAGGCTCTTAATAAATCACACAATTACAGAACCATTTATTTTAACTAGGTCTGTTAGACAAGGGTGTCCACTCTCACCCTTGTTATATGTACTTTCAATAGAACCCGTGTTAGAGAAAATTAGACAAGACACAAATATCACGGGGATTTTCATTCCGGGACAAGATCAAAGAAAATTAGCAGCCTACGCTGACGACACAGTATTTTTCCCAACCAAAATTTCATACATTCAAAATATTTTAATCACCTTTAATGAGTTTGGACAGACCAGCGAAGCAAAATTAAACATTCAGAAATCAAAGTTAATGGGAATAGGTAAATTGAAAAACAGATCAGACTTTCCTTTTCAGTTGCTCCAAGTTAATAAAATGAAAATTTACGGTATTACATACACTGCCACACCATCACAAAGAAACACAGAGGTATGGCAGAATTTGTTAGAAAAAAAAAATTAAAAAAACAGATTAGGAAGATATAAATACAAAACTACTACAATTTTTGGAAGATCGGTTTTAATTAACACTTTTATTTTATCTAAATTGATTTACATAGCAAATGTTCAAATCATTCCTCAAGAAATAATTACACAAATAAACAAACCCACAAGAACATTCTTATTTCACAACACTTTACGTTGTATAAAACAAAAAACGTTAATACTACACAAAGACAGAGGGGGAGTTTTTTTTACAGGATATAGCAACAAAAATAAAAGCTTTAAGAATCAAGTAAAGAGGAAAAATCGTTAAAAATCCTGAATAACACCCCCTTGCTCATTATTATTTTGGTTTAAGATTATCTAACTTGTGTCGTTACAACAATAATCAGCCTCATCATTTTGGCACTTTACCACGGTTCTACAACCAATGTATACAAAGCATACAAGGAAACACACCTTTATTACAACAAAACACTTACTTACTTACTCGTTCCCCCTCTACCGTGAGGAGTGGAGGTTTGGACAACAAAACACACGTTCCATATACAGAAGTCTCATTAGTTTACAAGAACCATCATTAGTGACAAGGAAAAAACGTGGGTACAATTATTCCATTACTGATTTTCAACCTAATTTTAGGAGCCTAAACGAGTTACCAGTTGCTCCATCCACAAAGGAAGTCACCTTTAGATTACTATATAGCACGACACCCATTAGGGAAAAACTTGGTGCACAATGGAAAAACATCCCAAAATGCAAATTATGTAACACTAATACACAGCAGACAGAAGATCATTTGTTTTGTTTTACTGTAGTAGTACTAGTACAATTACTCCTACAATAGAAATTTTGAAAAAGGAATTAGTGTTTTACATCCCACGCACTAGTGACATGTATAGAGCTATCATGCTGAATTCCCTACCTAAGTGTACAAAGCGAGTAGAACTGAAACTTTTGACCATGATAGTGGAATTTAAATATTTAGTCTGGATATGTAGGAACTTCGCAGTGTTTGAAGGGAAACAGTACACTGCCCACTAATTCTCACAATTATACCTGCAAAAACACAATATATTAGAGTTTGAAGGGATTGGGGGGAGAGATAAGGGGACAGAAAACTAATTTAAACCCAGAACTGATTGTACATATGTAAATAATTATAGCCATGTTTGGGTTTCTTGTGTGTTTAACTGTTTTCTGTTCTTTAAGTCTTTACTTTGGAGGAGAAATAACCCTTTTTTCTTTTAACTTCATATTTAAGAAATGTTCTTATTTAATTCAGAAAGAAATGCCTTTGCCATTTTTTTTTTTTTTTTTTTTTTGAAAAATTGAAAAAAAAATGCTGGAGAAGAGGGTTCTGTAAATTTAAAGGGTTTCTTATATTAAATGTGTGTTTTTATTTTTAAATATATTTATGTATATTTAAATGGTTTTAAACAAACCCTAGTTACGCACAATTAGTAAAAACTCTTTTTACCCCTGGTAAATTATTTAACGTTATTTAGTCTATTTTTACTCTGTTAATTAATTTAAAATCTTAGCCCTTTAACTTTTTATTTATTTAATATCTTTTTTATTTCAACTTGTTTAAGTATGCAAATGAATGTAATTAAGCGCGAGTGTTCATTTGTACTATACAATGTACTCTCCTTGTAATTCCATATACAACGCACCTTTTCTTTGTAAATTGTAAAGAAATGCAAATAAAAGTTGAAAAAAAAAATAAAATAAAAAACAACCGGTGTTGATATGTACACCCAGATCACAAGGTCTTTGGTTTCTCTTCACAACGCACAAATCTTAAAAAAAATACAACTGGTGTTCGTTGAACACTGAGGAAGTACGGGCAGCGTTGGCGAAGCTGACGAGTCCTTTTTAGGACAAGTCCTTTTCAGGGCTTCAGGCTAGCAGATAGATAATGTTAGTCCTTTTCAGGACTTAGTATCTATCAACGCTGATCGGGCTAGCAGTCCTTTTCAGGGCTTTTTCATGCTATAGCACGTTTCACTAGCTTTGCCCAACTTCAAAATGCTATATCTCAGCGAATATATAACGCATATAAGTGAAATTTTGTGTGTGAATTTGAAATGGTATAGACCCTATGAATTAAATTTTTCATTAAAATGCGGCCATTGGTTTCAATTTTCGTTTCTTTGCGATATAATATAAAATCCTACTTGCCAACACACATCACACGCACACATATTGAAATGTCTACAGTAAATTATACGACCTCATTTTTGGTTTATCAAGCAATTGGCATGATTTTTGAGTGAAATTGCGTGAAATCGCACTTCTTGAACATAAAACAGTTTATATCCGGTGCAACGCACACATTGTCAATCAGAGGTGTGTCTACAAAAATTATTGTGTGGTTAAGAAGGAAAAATGAGTCTGCGAGTACATTTTATGACATTACAGCAAATCACAAATAGGATTTTTAAGTATTTCTGCAATGAAGCTACTCGAGGAAAACTATATCATTCTATTTCAAACCCACAAAAGAGGACTATTCACGCCTTGGGGATAAGCAAACGATCATTGCACCGCTGGATAGCGACATCTGAAATGTCTAATTTCAGTGTTTTACACACGAAAATTAGGCCAAGAGTGGTGGATAATTTTGACAGAGAATTGATCCGCAGAGAAATTTGCAATATGTTTCACAATAATGAGGCAGTGACTTTAAGGAAATTGAAAATTTGGTTAAGAAAGAATAATGACATTGATATTTCCAAATCTACGCTATGGAGGACTATTAGGAGTTTGGGATTCACTTTTAGAAAATATGTTGGTGGTAGAAACCTTATTTGTGAGAAGCCTCATATAGTTGCAATGAGAAGCAAATATTTACGCGAGGTCAGAGAAATGAGAAGAGATTGTTATGATTTTGTGTATTTAGATGAAACTTGGATCAATGCGCACCACAGTAATGAACGAGAATGGCAATCATCTGATGGAACAACTAAGAGACTAGTACCAAGCAGCAAAGGACAGCGCCTAATAATTGCACATCCAGGAAGCAGCCATCATGGGCTTCTAAATAATACTGAAAACTCATATTTGTTTCAAAATCCACAGATAATAGGGATTACCATGCAGAGATGAATGGCAAGATATTTCAAGATTGGATTGTGAATCATGTACTTCCTTCCTTGGATAGACCGTGGTGTTTGATAATAGACAATGCCTCATATCACAACGTTGTGGCACCAGAAGATAAAGTTTCTAATTCACCAAGTATTAAAGATGTAATAAAGATTTGGCTGACCATAAACAACATTCCATTCAACGAAATGTCCATGAACCTGAATTACTTGGAATTGTAAAAAAAGACACAGCATACAAAGATATTTCACATAGACAAGGCAATCCATGAACATGGTCACAGATGTTTAAGATTACCTCCTTACCATTCTCACTTAAACCCAATAGAATTAGTATGGGCTGAAATTAAGGAACAGGTAGCAACAGAAAATAGAACGTTCAAATTAAAAGATGTTGAAATACTTATAAAAGCCGCCATCTCCAATATAGCCAGGGATTATTGGAAGAAAAGTGAGAACCATGTGTTACAAGAGGAAGAGGAATATTGGAAGAATGATGGTTTGTCCTTCATTCAGCCGAGATTGATTTTCAATTTCTCAGAGACATCTGATTATGATTCGGATGAAGTTTAATTTCTTTAAAGATGACCTTACCGTTATTTACAAGCACATTAGAGGAGCAACGTTCCATTATGATATTTATGAACCGCAAAGAGATGATACCCATTGAAATAATTAGATCAAGGAAGGTCCAGTTTGGTAGCGCATTAAATGTCAATGACAAACAATGTCACGAGTATTTCGCATGCAGATCATTTAAGAAATCATCTTCAACACGTATTCAATTGCAAACGTGATGGCCACATTATTGTAATAGTAGACACGCCTATGCCTGATCAATTCACAGAATCTGTGCATGAAGTGGTAAAATTTCTTTTCTCGATACACAATAATTAGTATGCCGACAAAGATCAAAGGATTTCATCCGTTTATGGGAACTGGACAAGATGCACAGATATAAAGTATATATTTGTTGGGTCTAACCCAATATAACATCGTATGCAAAAAATGGCATTAATACGTTAGATGGTTAATCAGATAATTACATTTGTTTGAGGGCAAAGCTAGTGAAACGTGCTATAGTAGTCCTTTTCAGGGCTTAGAATTTATCAACACATCGCTTCAGTTAACAGAATTCACTTATTTTTGAATGGCAATTTGCGCTCTGATATAACCAAATAAGTTCAAAGAAACGCGCCTCGCCACAAGAAAGCAAAACCCACAAACAAACAAAAGGGATCAATTAGTACATAAATATATGTTAAATACAGTTCAGAAACGTCACTGGCCTAGAACAGTGGCATTGCTCGTGGCCCCTTCTGAGCTTCATTTAAGTCGGTGGTCCCTCTCACTGTCGCTGTTAGCTGGAAAAAATGTGCTTAATCAGAAATATGGCACTTACTATAGCCCCCACTAGAAATATGCTATGGCCCCCACTAGATATGCTATGGCCCCCTGGGTGCCACATGGCCCATTTTGAGATCCACTGATTTAGAAAAATAAACAATTGTTTTTAGGCACGGCACTGTGCCCCCCAAACAAGTAAAAATTAAAAAAACGACTTTTCAGAGCTTCTAATTTCATACTAAAGTGGTATTCGTCAATGCAAGGGGCCTCGGTTGTAACGTTGATATCCCAGTAGCAGAAAATAATTGTTACGGTTATTTTTCTAGGGGCTCTTCAGTTGTTTCGTGAGCTTTTTTTCCGCTGCATGTTTGATTCTTTATTTAAAAAAAAACAAAAAGAAAAGGGAGGAGGGGGGGGGGGAGGGGAGGGGAAACGTATATAATCGAATTCATACATTTTTGTGTACGTGATAATGATGTAGATACGTTAGAAGTGCGAACCCAAAAAGCACATTTTTTTTTTGTTGCCTGAATTATGAAACACTTTGTAAGTAGGAACTCAAATTACCCATGTTTTTTTTTAAAACTAGCCTTCTGTTTTTTTTTTTTTGAATTGTATGTTCAAACAACCCATGTATATCAGTATATGTGTATATAATTCATTATGTATACCTTTATGTCTGCGTGTTCGGAATCGTCTGCACTTATGAACTTCTTCGTCTTCGTTCACTCTCATATAACCACATTAGTCTTTTCTCTCATAAAACCGAATCTATTTCTCTCATAAAGCTGCATCTATTTCTCTCATATAACCCCATCTATTTCTCTCATAAAGCTGCATCTATTTCTCTTATAGAGTTGGAGGTCTGTGAAACGCGCCTATCGTCGCTGTCTTATAACGACATATATTTCTCTTATAAAGTTCCAGGTCTGTCTCAGTTTTTATCCATTGTTCTCAACAAACTACATCAATTTTTCTCGTAAAGTTGAAGGTCTGTTTTAGGCTTCTCCCAGCATACACAGATGGATCAGCAATAAATGCAACAGAAAATGGAGGTGTCTTTCTGACCTTAAGCAGTGGTGGAAAAAAAAAAAAAAAACTGTCAGCGGCAACAGAACAATTCTCAGGTAACTTCAGAGCAGAGGCAGAGGCCTTTAAAACTGCAGCAGAGGTTATAATGACAGAGGAAAGCACAGAGAAACAAGTTGCTTTCTTTACCGATGCACAGTCACTAATTGCAGCGCCGAAAAGCCAAATGAATACAGACCTGGATTGCACAAACTATGTCAACGATTCAAAAGCATTGTGATTCAATGGATCCCATCTCATCGTAACATCCCCGGTAATGAAGAGGCCGACAGATTGGCAGAGGAAGGAATAAAGCTACCTCAGCTTGGAACAAGCGTAACTTTGGAGGAGGCAAATAATTTTATCAGAATCAGATACAGAAACAATTGGGATATAGAACATCCAGGAATCACACAGAATGATCCTTACTACCAGCTCAACAGAAGAGAACAAGTGGTAATCTTCAGACTCCGCACTAGCCACAACAGATTGAGATACCATCTATTCAACAAGCTAAAGATAGGAACTACCGATAAGTGTAACTGTAGCACTGATAAAATGACTGCTGAACATCTGCTTCAAAGTTGCCCAACATATGCGGAACAGAGAAACTCATATGGCCGACACCAAGACCATTCGTGGAAAAGCTCTACGGAGATTCAAATAGCCTCAAACTGACTACTGCTTCCTTTTAAAACGTTCAAGTGGACGTCTGAGAGTGTACGAAGTAGAAGAAGAAGAAGGCTTCTCTCATCGCTCCCATATAACCCCATCTATTTCTCTCATAACTGTGGCGGCCTGTCTCAGACTTTTCTCATCGCTCCCATATAACCTCATCTATTTCTCTCATAACTGTGGCGGCCTGTCTCAGACTTCTCTCATCGTCGTACAGTTTGTCCTTCAAAGGAAGCCTACCCACCACAAAAAAATATTTTTAGAATGTGTGATTCCTATACATTATATACATACATTGGGATTCTCGTCGGGGCTACGGAGTTCGTGCACTGTGCTGAGATCCTACTTGTGTGATCTAAAGGAGGAGATCGGAGCACTAATGGCGTTGTCCGTGTGCAATGAAGATATTCCTTTAAAACCAAACCAAAGCAGGCCTTCAAAGGAGTTTGTGAAGGCCCTGTTATCAAACTTCTTTCTTGGAGCCGATATTTTTGGAAGAGATATACTGTTGTTTGCCTGTTTTCCTCACGTGGATACATGTCTGCATGTCAGATTTTTATTTTACGATGTTTCAGTTCTGTCGTGGTTTCTGTTATATCAAATGCTTGGTGTCCTCTAGTAATTACCTACTGATTTTATCAATTCAATATTGCATGTAACCACACATTTTGTTTATTAGGTTCTTGGTATATTCATGCGTATGATACATATTTATTTGCTTATGTATATATTGGTGTATATATTCTTTAGTAAATAAAGATTGTAATTTGTGTGTTCGGTATAAAACCTCGAGTTGTCAGATTCGTAGCGAAAGAGAATGTGTATAACTCAAGACTCATTTCCGTTATCTTATCACTTCTTCTGAAGGTGAAGGCCATATGTGAGGAGAGATTGCAGACTAGGAGTAAAAGCATCACGAGATATATATTCACTGGATCTCCATCCTTCTCCTATACCTCTTCCTCTATTTCATCTGGTTGCTGGTATCTCTGAGCCACCTTTCTTTAATTAGCAGCCTGAAAAGATCACACACACAAACACACATACATACACACACACACACACATATATATATGGTGAATAATAATAATGATAATAGCCCTTTCAGTCATAACTGACTATGGGAATGCGCTTGAGGTGACAGCCCTCAGCTGCTTATTTTCCTGGTGTTATGTTATTCATAACATCGGTTTCGACGTTTTCTCTTCTCTTCTGCCTGTTGTGTGAGCTTCTTTTCGCCCAATCTGAGGTGGTGGCGCAGATAGCATCGCCACTTGGTGCGATCGGCAGCTTCATCCTCCCAAGTTTCTGGATTTATGTCAAGTACCCTCATGTCTCTCTTACACACATCTTTGAATCTCAGCTGCGGTCGCCCAACTGTTCTTTTGCCATCCGCCAGTTGTCCGTAGAAGATATCCTTCGGGATGAAACCATCTTCCATGCGGTGGACATGGCCAAGCCAGCGTAGTCTGCGCTGTCTAAGCAGTGTATACATGCTTTGAAGGCCAGCACGTGACAACACCTCGACATTTGTCACTTTTTCTTTCCACGAAATGCCGAGGATATGGTGAAGACACCGTAGATGGAACGTATTGCGCCTTCTTTCTTTCTTGCTTAGCATAGGTTGTCCACGCATTTACAAAGCTGCAGCTACCTTTGCCCGCCTCACATCGCGTGTTTGGGGAAACTCCAAACTCACAATGAAGATCAAAGCTGCGATATATAACGCCTGCGTCACCAGCACACTTCTGTATATGGTGAATGGTGAAGGTAAATCACCAACCAAGAACTGCTAACTCGGAGTCATCAAGAAGACATGCGCACCATCATAGACGCTTGAATTGGGTATCTTTATAAGACACCCTAACACCATCACCAGAACTGCCATGTTATAAACTCCTGAAGGAAAGCGAAAGTAAGGACGGTTAAAAGCCACCTGGCGGAGAACTGTGGAGGAAGAGATGCTAAGCATAAACCAGAGCTGGGGCACCACACGAAAGATGGCTGTCGACCGAACAAAGCAGAGACAGTTTGTTGCATTATAAGGCGTCACCAGGCGTGATGGCCACTGATGGCTCTGACAGTTAGCAACCAAGGACCAAAGAAGAAGAGAATATATATATATATATATATATAAGTGTGTGTGACCGTGTGGCCAGAAGGATGTAATTTTAGACTGGGTAATTAATGTATGATCTGGTCTACGGTGTATATTTGCGCTCATGTGGCATTCTCACACTGGAGTGGGCAATCTAAATGAAACACACCGTTGGCATCTTTGAAACTTGTGAGACTCGGGGCATGTAATCAGAGACAGCCCTCGGTTATTAGACATCTTCACGCTGTCTGGCACCAGAGGGACACACCTTGTTGAGCACAAAACCGTGAGAGGTGTGACTCCGGGCAACAGATATCTTTACTAAAATGTGATCTCATGTCATCCAAACTGAGCATAGGACTCCTGATTTGCTCCCTAGAGGGATGACGGAGCTTTGACTGACATTTTGAAGTGGCTATTATGTGGTACAGGGGGTGGATATGTAGATTTAAACTGAAACAGTGAGAGAGTGACTCTTGCTCACGACATCCAAATGAAGCTAGAGCTAACCAAAGAAACAAACAAATGTGTTTTAAAGGGGATAATCACCAAACTGTCAAGCGAGGAAGTTCTAAACAACCTGGTCAAGCAGAACCCATGCATAAAGATGGTGCATGTCGAAAGGGTAAAAGTCAAAGGGAATGTAGATACACCTGTGGTGATCTTAACAACTGAAGGTAGAGAATCCCCCAAGACTTTACTTTTTGAGAAAAAAAACGGAAAAAAACAGAAGCCTACATTCCCCCAGTATTGCAGTGCTCAAACTGCATGAAATTTGGCCTTGGCTGAAACAGCTGCAAAGGCAAGACAACAATATGCAGTTATTATTCCGGTATGCACCCCGCTGAGCAGTGTAGGAAGGCAAAGGCTGATGCCGATTACAAAAAAGCGAATTTAAACAGAACGTGTAGCAACTGCAAGGAAAACCACAGTGCCAGGTTTCAGGGCTGTCCAGTATACCAGCAAACCAAACAAGCACTCAAAGAATCGATCTTAACAAGGACACCGTTCAAAATGGTGATCCAAGAAATGAAAGAAAAAGCCACCAACACAGACACTAATGTTGCAGGAGAAATAAAATCTGTAAAAGAAGAGATTAGGATAATTAAAACTCAACTGTCAAAAGGAAAAGAGCAGGAAGTTATTAACAAAACAAAGGACCAGTCAGACAATTCGGCTACATTATTGGAAAATGTGAGTGCGCTGAAAAGTACAGAGGAAGTCCTCGAAGAAATAAAAACCATACAGCACCAAATTGCCCAGGATGTAGTAAAATTGTCTGAACTGAAAGAGGAAAATGAAATATTACTAGTTAAATTGTCGGAACTAAAAGAGGAAAATCAAATAATACTGAAAAGAATAGAAAGTGAAAGGCAAGAGCTAAACATAGACTGAGAAGGAACAATCATAACCGCTGAAAATAGGAAAGTGAACGAAAAGAGCATAATACAACAGGAAAACAAAAACAACCTCGAAGAATCTATCAAAGAACAAGTTGAGGTACTTTTACCATACATTAGTGAAAAAAGTTTTAGACAACATGACAAGCCTGAATGAGGAATTCCTGGAGAACATGGTAGATAATGGGCCCATGAGTTCAGGAAATACAGAATAAGAGCAAATTTGATAGTTTAACCAAAAACAAAAGGGATACTAGATGATATTAAAGTTCAGCCTAGAAGGATTTAGAATTATACAGTGGAATTGTAGGGGTATCAACAAGAATTTTGCACCCCTACTTGCAGAGACAGGAGGAACTAACACTATATATGCTCTTCAAGAGACACTGTTAAACCCAAATAGTAGATATAGTTGCAAGGGCTTTAAAATACTTAGGCACGATAGGAACGAAGGTAGAGGAGGGGTGTCGCAGTCTTAGTTAACGAAACATTAAAAATTATAGACTCGGAAGTATTTGATACAACCAACATAGAAGGTATCCAGGTCACTTTAGCAGCTGAACCAAACAATCTAACAATCTTAAATGTATACGCTAAAAATGGTACAATTAAAGATGAAGAAATATTCGCCATAAGCACCAGACTAGGCCACAAAATAGTCATAGTAGGCGATTTTAATTCCCATCATTATGCATGGGGTGGACAACATGCAGACAATGCAGGAAAGCGTCTACTTGATTTTATAGAAAACAATGACCTGCTAATACTAAATGATGGAACTGCAACTAGAATTAATCCACAAGCTTACGGGGCATATTCAGCAATAGACATAAGTATATCAACTAACAACCTAGCGAATGTAAATTGGGAAGTGTTACAAGACACAAATTCAGATCATCTGCCCATTGTAATAACCATGAATGAAAACGTCATTCCAAACCCAGGACCAGAGAAACCTACTTTCAACTATAAAAAACCAAACTGGGAAGCCTTCCAGTCAGAGCTAGAGGTGATGGAATATAAAGACATGGAATCAGATGATACTGACTTGTGGGCAGAAACACTGACCAATGAAATTCTTAAAATAGCAATAAAATATATACCAAATAAAAATATGCCACAACACCTAAAACGAATAAATAATATTAGTAAGAACAGAAAAACTCAGTGGAATAAAGAACCAGTTGCCTGGTGGAATAAAAGCTGTGCAGAAATTCATGAGAGAAGAAAAAGGGCCTTACAAAAATATAGAAATAACAGAACAGAAGAAAACTATGATGAGTATAAACATATTAGGAATGAATCTAACAGAATAATATTTAAAGCCAAAGAAACTAACTGGAAGGAGTTTTGTCATTCACTTAAACCTAGCACTCAAATTAAAGAAGTATGGAAAAAACTTAAGGCAATCAAAGGGAACAATAAGAAAACAATAATGCCAACAATCAAACTACCAAAGAGAGCAGAAACACGTAAAAAGACAGCTAATGCCCTTGCTGAGTGTTTCTATAAAGTCAGTGCAAAAAGTAGTCTTCTTTCTTCTCTTCTTCTTTGATCCTTAGCCGCCGACCGTCAAAGCAGTCAGTGGCCATCACGCATTGTGACGTCTTGTATGGCAACAACAAATTGATTCCACTTTGCTCGGTCGGCGGCCATCCTTCGTACAGTGCCCCAACTCTGGTTCATTCTTTGCATCTCAGCCTCCACAGTCCTCCGCTAGGTTGTTTTTGGTCGGCCTCTCTTTCGTTTTCCTTCGGGGGTCCAAAGCATAGCTGTTCTTGTGATGGCATCGGGGTCTCTTCTGAGGACATGGCCAACCCAGTTCCAGCGTCTGCCAGCTATGATGGTGTGCATGTCCTCTTGCTTGCTCCGAGTAAGCAGATCTCGGTTGGTGATGGTATTCGGCCAAAAGATTCGGTGAATTTTTCTTAGGCATGTTGTGTGAAAAGAGGACAATTTCGACATTTCTTTCTCTGTAACTCTCCAGCATTCTGCACCATAGAGAAGCACAGAAAGCACACAGCTCTGATATAATCTTAATTTTGTGCTTGTGCTGTATTGAGAGGACTTCCAGATGTTGTTTAGGCTAAAAAAAAGGCTGTTCTTGCCTTATTCATTCTGATGTTGATGTCTGTGCCTGCCCCGCCATCTGGTGTTACTATGCATCCTGGGTATGTGAAGGTGTCTGTCTGTACCAGTTGCTGATTCCCTACTGATATGGGCTCAGGGTTGCTCACATTGAGCGTCATGACCTCTGACTTCTTTAAATTGATGTTCAAGCCCACTTACTCCTGGAAGGTTCTACCAAGCTGGACAGGTTTGCGCGGGCAGGGGTCAGACTAATGCAGACACCCTGGTCCTCCAGGTTGGGGGTTTTAGCACAGGGCTGACACCCCTGTCTATGTAAAAAAAAATTGAAGTTACGGAAACAACAACGAATAAACAAACTTTGGTGTGCGACGGACATCCGGAGTCTGAGGCTCGTATGACTGTCAGTGGTGAAAGCCGAAAGGAAGCCACTGACATGAGAACGGACGTCCTGACCGCAAAACATGATACAAGAATAGGATTTTGGAATGTCAGGACAATGAATGAGACGGGTAAACTAAAACAGGTCACGGCAGAAATGAGAAACTATAGGTTACACATTCTAGGGAGAAAAAAAGTAGTCTAGGACAGGAAGAAAATGAGAGAAGAGAAAGACTTAGGACACTTTTTAAAGGAACTACAAGACCAGATAGATGAAACAAACTATTTAGATGCTGATATAACAGAGGAAGAAGTAACTAGTGCAATAAAAGAGAAATCTAATACTGCCTCAGGGCATGATTTACTTAGTTATGAAATCCTTAAGAAAGTACCCAAAAAAAACTATAAACATAATAGCTTCCCTTTATAACAAAATCTGGAGCTTAGGAAAGATACCAAAAGCATGGAAAGTAGCTAAGATAGTGGTCATCCTAAAACCCATTAAGGAAGCCCATGATGTATGTTCATATAGACCTATTGCCTTAACATCACAACTAGGCAAAATACTGGAAACTGTTGTTAACAAAAGAGTTTAATTCTACCTGGAAAAAAATCAGTTATATAGCCCAACCCAGTCAGGGTTTAGAGCAGACAGAAGTACAGTAGACCTGCTTGTAAGATTAGAACACGATGTAAAGCTAGGATTCAAGAGGAAAGAGAAAACAGTGGCAGTCTTTTTGAATATCGCTAGAGCAAATGATGAATGCTGGATAGATGGAGCTCTTTACAAAATGAAAAAGATTGGCATTACTGGTAAAACCTCTAGGTATCTAGAAAACGTTTTACAGGACAGGTATGTTGCTGTACAGGTGAACAGTGATAAGTCAGAAATATATGAACAACAGAATGGGATTCCTCAGGGATCAGTGATTTCACCTTCAATTTTCACTATAGCTGTAAATGATTTAGTAGATGAATTTAACGACATTAAGAATGCAGTATCACAATTTGCAGATGACTGTGCCATTTGGCGATCTGTAAAAAACTTGGACCATGTTTATCAAAAACTTCAAAAACAAATAGACAAAGCTTCAGAGTGGATGAAAAGTTGGGGCTTCAAAATTAAACAAAACAGTAGGTATGATATTCAGCAAAGGAAATTTTTAAAAAATAACAAAATCAATATAACCATTAAAGGACAGAAAATATGTACCTCCTCAACAACTAGATTTCTGGGCATAGCTTTAGATAAACAACTAAATTGGAATAAACATATAGACAATTTAGTAGAAAGCTGTAGGGGACCCCTAAAAATACTAAGAATAGTAAAAGGTAATGGATGGGGGCCCAGCAATAAAATAATGCTTATGTTCTACAAGTCTTTCATCAGGGGGAAACAAGATTATGCCAACATAGTCTATGACTCAGCTGCAGCTTCTAACAAAGCAAAACTAGACAGAATCCAAAATACAGCCATGAGAACCATTACAGGAGCATTTATATCAACACCAGTAGAAGCACTAGAAGTAGCTCTTGGCATACCGCCCCTTGATCTAAGACGGAAAGAACTAAGATTAAATTATTGAAGTAAAGTAGCACAAGACGTGCCCACCCAGCACATAAAGCATTTGTCAAAAGCCAACCAAGTGTATGAGACGTCCCTTAAATAAAGACAGATATCCAACAGGGTGGAGAACTATAGAAGATCTAACACAGTTCAAAGAACTGTCAAACACAATTAATAATAGTAATAAATATAGAAGCACAACACCACCCTATGAACTAAAAACACAAATCGTAGACTACTCACTTACTGAAAAGATCAAACAAAATACAGAAGATAAGGAAGCTAAAACGATAAGTAGAAAGTTAATAAATCAACTTACGAAACAAAGTCTGGCCGTCTACACTGATGTATCCAAGGGTGATAGTGGGCAACTAGGTGCAGGAGTAGTAATACCACAGTGGAGAATTAAGAAGAGCTATAGTGTAACTGAAGGGGCTTCGATTTTTACCGCAGAGATGGTAGCAATTCTAAAAAGTTTAGAAATAATCGAAGATAACTCACCAGAAGCTGTTACAATAGTTACAGACTCACTATCATCACTACAAGCACTAGAACACCCAGATAAATGTAGCCGGCCAGGCATAAAGGAAGAAATTCTTGCAATTAATACATCACTAGGGAACAGAGGATGTAGTGTGAGGCTAGTGTGGGTTCCAGCACACATAGGTATAGCTGGTAACGAGTTGGCAGACCAGAACGCCAAGAATGGAAGAATAAGTAAAAACAATATGAACAAGACTGGGAAGGTCGGAGATCAAGAGCCAAGTGAAGCTAACTAAACGATGAAAGGAAGACAACATGGAAGAACATTTGAAAAGGCAGGCACGCGTTCAAACTGCTGAAAGAACCAACAAGGACGTGCTAGGTCAGAGAAGAATTAAAGATACCATCGAACAAAAAGCTGTGGCGTCTCCGTCTCGGTGCAGCATACTTTATGATAGAGGAACCACACTGCCAAGAATGTCAGGAAGAGAATGAAATAGACCACTACCTGATCCATTGTAAAAAGTACGAACACCAAAGGCTTGAATTAAAAACGTACTATAGAAATCACCATATAGACATGACAGGGGATAAGGTTTTAAGTATAGATGCCACAGGAGAAGCCCAATCAATACTTAAATGATACTTACATAAAACAAAGGAAACACATATAAGGTTAGTACTTCAGAAAAGACATTCAAACTACTAGAAATTCAGCATCAAGAACTAAATAAAAAAAAAAAATAAAATAAAAAACAACAGAAAAATGAGCAAACTTACTAACTACTCATAGGACAAGGAAAGACAACGAGGTTTAAAAACAACAACTCATAAAGAACAAATACTAATACAAATTAAAACCAAGTGTAAAGGACAATAGTTATCTATAAACAATACAAAAGAGAAAATAAAATGACAAATACTAATATAAATTAAAACCAGCAACTGCAAAAGACAATAGTTATTTAAATCTAATACAGAATTAGTAAATAAAATGATACTAAATACCCCAATTATAACCAATTTTCAGGTTGAACAGGGTAGACCAAGATGGAACGAGAAGAGGCAATAACGGTCAGCTGTTAAGTGACCCCTCTCCACCCATCACCGCTTCAAAACAACAACAACGAGTCGAGTCAAGAGTTGAGAAGGAGCCAGATCGTCTTCTTGTGCGGTATGCATCCTCGGTATGATACGCCAGTGAGGTAGAGGATTTGATATCGCATATGTTGCGTTTGTGCTAAGAGAACTAATGACATAGAGGTATGCTTACATATGCGTACATTTTTATAATACTTTAGATTTAATGATATTAGACGTTTCACATTTAGGAGTTAATGCTTTTTAGAGTTTGTCTGTACTTTGATAGAAGATGATTGGCGATTTATGTATTTTCAAGTGTAATTCCACGTATATTTATCATCGCGACTTTCAACTGTGAGAAATGAGTTGACGTACTAAGTGATTTTATTAGAGGAACTCTAGTGCCGCATTGCGCTGTATACAAGTGTGTACGTATTACCATTATTATTATTTGTGTAGTGTTTAGTAATACTAATATTGCATTCTTGTGAGCCGTAAGTGTGGGTAATTTTACATCAGTGATTTTTGTGAGAGAAAGATTAGCGTACCCTCTAGCTCCATGAGTAGCCTATGACTATTACATTTCGTATAGAGCTGTAAGAATAGAGTATATATCTGCTTGTTCTTTAGAGCGACTTAGACTCTCACATACTGATAAATTAATGTCATTTAGATTAGTGTGCTGTGTGGAATATTTCATCAAAGTGTTTCATTTAAGTTTTCTCTCACTTGATGATGTAGTTAGTATTTAGTAGGAGTATGAAAGCATTATTGTTGACTGAGATATATTTATTGTTGATTACACATAACACACAGACACACACACACACACACACACACACATGGACACATAAGCGAATGTAATTGCAGATTTTCACACATCTATATGTATTATTACGTAGATGATGTATGTCAATTAGAAAGATGCTAGTTTATTTTGTTTCATTTTATTTCAGAGAGTCCAGCAGTCTGTGCTGGGTTATATGGTGTTACGTAGAGATACCTAAATAGCTAGGTTATACGGTGTTGCATAGGAATTACCTACAAAGTAAACTTGTGGACAACATTGTTTTCTGTATGATTCATTTGCTACATGATAAGGTTTTATTAATAAAAGTGGGTCCCTGTCATCAAGAGAGTTTTTCTGTGACTGCGGAACGTGTATGAAAGTAGGCCAGAGAGAGTGACGACAACATTACACACAAATCCTTACTCTTCTTCACACATCGTCTTCGCACTGTCACACACACACACACATATATATATATATATATATATATATATATATATATATATATATATATATATATATATATATATATATGTGTGTGTGTGTGTGTGTGTATATATATATATATATATATATATATATATATATATACATGATTATTCAACGGTTTATGAAGTTCAATAACCTTGAGCACATACGGCTGTTACAGATACATGAAACTGCATTTGCAGCTTTAACCCAAACAACTTTATTGGTTACGTTCATTGAAATCGATCGCACCTGTGCCGTTGCAACACATGTGGCAAAAACTGGAGCATCGGCTGGACATTGTACTTGTAAGAAAGTGCGCAAACGTGGAGACAGAATGAAAAACTGAAACCTGATCTTGTCATTTTGAATGCGAATTTCAATGACTGTGGTCAATATAATTCCTTGAGTTTAGGCTGCCAAAGCACTATAACACTAGTCAACAAATTTTCAAAAGTTTTTTGTACCAGAAATTAAATGTACCATTTCTTACTGATTTTGACATGCTGATTTCAAATATCATAATGAAATTCACCAATTGGCTCTGGTTTTTTTTTAAATGATGGATTTACATTACAGTAATACAAATAATGTATGCTTGTTTACTTCTCTGGGCTGAACAGCTAGTCTTTCTACTTTAGCATTATAAAAATTGTGGTTACATACTCAATTAATTGATATTTTAACATAAAATGATAGAAAAAATAAAAACATTATTTAAAGTTCACATATCATGCTTTAAAAAGGCACATTTGAACCCATTTCGTCATTATTCAGTTGCTGTTCGAGCTCTCTTTGCTTGCTTCTTGTAGTCAATCGATGAGGTGTCTCTTGTCACAGTCCAACAGTAATCAACAAGCATTGAAGGGCTCCAATTGCCTTGATACCTTGTCTCCATAGCAGCAATGTCCTGGTGAAATCGTTCACCATGCTCATCACTGACCACTCCACAGTTTGACGTAAAGAAATCCAGATGAGAATCCAGAAAATGAATTTTCAAAGACATGTTGCAGCCAAGACTCTTATACTTCAGAAGGTGATTTTCTACAATTTCATTGTAATTATCAGATCTGTTGTTTCCAAGAAAATTGTCCACCACTGACTTAAATGCTAGCCATGCTGCTTTTTCCTTGCCATGCAACGCGCAAAGAAACTCGTCATCATGAAGAAGTTTTCGAATTTGCGGACCAACAAATACTCCCTCTCTTATTTTAGCTTCACTCAGTCTTGGAAATTTTCTGATGAGATATTTGAAAGCCTCATCTGTTTTCTCCATTGCCTTGACAAAGTTTTTCATGAGACCCAGCTTAATGTGCAAGGGTGGCAACAAAATCTTGCTGGTGTCGACAAGTGCTGGGTTCTCAACGTTCTTACTGCCAGGCTGCAATGACTGCCTGATTGGCCAATGTCTTCTGATGTAATGGTCACTTCGTGCACGGCTATCCCACTCACAGAGAAAGCAACAGTACTTGGTGTATCCACCCTGTAGTCCAAGCAAAAGAGCAACCACTTTTAAGTCACCGCGAAGTAACCAATGATGATGATCGTAGTTTATACACTTCAAAAGCTGCTTAATGTTTTCATAAGTTTCTTTCATATGAACTGCGTGACCAACTGGAATTGACGGTAACACATTACCATTATTCAACAAAACAGCTTTAAGACTTGTCTTGGATGAATCAATGAAAAGCCTCCACTCTTCCGGTATGTAATTGATGTTGAGGGCTGCCATTAAACCAGAAATGTTGTGGCACGCAGAAAGGTCACCCTCTTTGAAAAAGAATGTAATAAGCGGCTTCTGGCGGTTCCTATACACAGAAATTGTAACATCTTCTGCCAGGAGATTCCACTGTTGCAATCTGGAACCCAAAAGCGCCACCTTGTTCTTCGGTAAATTTAGATCTCTTACAAGATCATTCAGTTCACCTTGGGTTATTAAGTGTGGTTTAGTGGATGTAGTTTGCTCAAAATCTGTGTCACTTGAGGTTGATGGTTCAGGACCACCAATGTCCTCTTCATCAGTGGAAGCAGCTGAAAAGGATTCTGGCACTTTGGGAACTGGTAGGTCATCGCCATGTGGTACCGGAAGTATTGCAGAGGGGATGTTTGGATATTCCAGAGTCCATTTTTCCTTCTTTGATATGCCTTTCCCAATTGGAGGGACCATGCAAAAGTAACAGTTGTTGAGATGATCAGTGGGCTCTCTCCAAATCATTGGGATTGCAAAAGGCATAGCTTGCCTTTTGCCAGTCAACCACAGTTTAAGATGTGCTGCACATGTATTGCAGCATATGTGTGGCGCCCAGCTCTTATCTTGATCTCCTATTCTGCAGCCAAAATACAAACTGTATGCCTTCTGGCATTTCTAACTACGATACTTTTGATAAGGACAAATGCACTAACTAATGGCAAAATTTTATCAGAAATAAGGTATTTATACACAAAGGTGATGTAATCATAGGTAGGATTGCATCATCAACTTCTAGTAACATTTTTATTGGTCATTAGAAAAAATTATGCAATCGCCCACAACAGTTTCTTCATATATATATAAATTTACCGTAATTAAATAAACTAGTAGCATATATCTTGAAAACTAGAGCCAATCAACATTTTTTAATGTCATTTTCGTTTTCAGCACACCAAAATTAGTTAAGATCAGCTATTTTCATTTCTGGTACATTTTGGTTGTTGACTAGTGTAATTTATCTGTAACCCTCGTATCTGTTCTATATTATTGAACTATTGAACTTGATACTCCGGTGAATAATTCTCGGACACTATATATATATAAGGAACACCTTGTACGCAGAGACAAAACAACTTGTGAAAACATGCAGATATCACTACATAGCATGGAGCCGAAGGGTGAGAGCACAAGCGCCGCTGGATCAATAACTACAACAACAACAACAAGATGTACATTCGCAATGGACAGGCAGGTGTTTCCATAGACTAACAAATAAGTAGATGTTTCCCTGGTGTCTAGCTGAAGCACATAGTCGATCTTGTCTCTTTAAAGAAACATTTTTATAGGGAAGACCTGAACTTGTTTTATGGGAGCACACAGAAACATCTTTATAGGGAAGACCTGAACTTGTTTTATGGGACCACAAAGAAATATCTTTATAGGGAAGACCTGAACTTTTTTATGGGAACACAAAGAAACATCTTTATAGGGAAGACGTGAAATTGTTTTATGGGAGCACAAAGAAACATCTTTATAGGGAAGATCTGAACTTGTTTTATGGGAGCACAAAGAAACATCTTTATAGGGAAGATCTGACCTTTTTTATGGGAACTCAAAGAAACATCTTTATAGGGAAGACGTGAACTTGTTTTATGGGAACACAAAGAAACATCTTTCTAGGGAAGACGTGAACTTGTTTTATGAGAACACGAAGAAACATCTTTATAGGGAAGAACTGAACTTGTTTTATGAAAGCACAAAGAAATGTCTTTATAGGAAGACCTGAACTTGTTTTATGAAAGCACATAGAAATGTCTTTATATGGAAGAACTGAACTTGTTTTATCGGATCACAAAGAAACGTCTTTAAAGGGAACAACTGGACTAGTTTTATGGGAGCACAAAGAAGCCGTTTGAGTGACTAGAGAATGGATGCGCGAAAGTTTAGTAGGTGTCACGGCGCTATTTCGCAGTGCATCTTTTGTACGAAAAGTCAGACGGGCGACTCCGGGACTAGTCGAACCGGTGAGTCATGTGACTACCGAAAGCCGGGAAATAAGGCGCAAATTTGGTCAGAGAGAATCTAGCCATCGTCCTGGTAGGACGCACTTACTTCCCTTTGCCAGCGAGTTAACTGTGAAGTTCATGTGTTGGATTATTTGTTCTGAGTACTTGCCATATTCGGTCTTGCTGGATAATGACGTGTAATTCTAGAGCTGTATGGTATCTAGTGGGTATTTCCTACAGGTAAAGGTAAAGGATCCCGTTACATGCTCATTGAGGCATATTGGGAATATGGTGTTAGGCCCATATTTTCTTGACCGTCGGCACACTAGGGGTGATGTGGTCAGCATCACGCCGGCCGCCTTAACCTTCCCAGAGTTGCTCTGGTACCCATTTGGGGCTGGGTCAACCCAGGAGCCATTTGTGGCCTACAAAAATCTCACCTCATCTGGGAATCGAACCATAGACCACTGCGCTAGGAAGCTAGTGCACTAACCACTATGCTATCGCGGCTCCTATTTTCTAGGATAGTAGTGAGTATTGTGAGTGTAGATCATGGACTTTGATGGTTTCATGCGGCTAGGCAAGGAAGGTGGATATACAGGAAAAGAATTGTTGGATTATGCCAAGGCAGAATTCCAATCAAAAGAGAATCAGGATGCCTTAAGAGATTTACGTGCCAAAGAACGAGAACTCAAGAAGGCAGAGTTGGAATTTCAAGAAAAGAAGATGGAACGAGAATTACAGGAAAAGAAGATGGAACGAGAATTACAGGAAAAGAAGATGGAACGAGAATTACAGGAAAGGAAGATGAAAGAGGATAGAGCGTTAGAATTACAGGAAAAGAAGATGAAAGAGGATAGAGAGTTAGAATTAGAGAAGGAGAGAATGAGAATAGCTCTGGAAGAGAAGAAGATTGATAAGGAAATACAACTGAAGAGATTAGAAGTGGGTGCGAGTGGTAAGAACTCGACTCCGAGAGAGTCTCATCGTCCCTTTAGGCTGCGTCTGCAAAATTTTAACGACAAAATCGATAGTTTAGATTTTTTCCCTTGAGAGGTTCGAGACCGAAAGCGTGGCCTGGAAGGCTGACAGAGATCAGTGGCCATCTCTGTTATCCACATTGCTAGTGGGGCCTGCGATGGAGACCTTTCATAGCCTCCCGCTGGAAGAGCGGGCAGATTACGACAAAGTGAAGGAACGGTTGCACCGGAAGTTCCGTTTGACGGCTGACGGGTACCCGACGCTATTTAGAAACACTATGCCAAGTGCAGACCAGGACTTCGAGGACTTCATCTCGAAGATCAAGCTTCTGCTGAATAGATGGATCGAGTTGGAAGGAATTCAAAAGGACTATAGTGGCCTGGTTGACCCTATGCTACGGGACAAAGTGTTGTCGTCGTGTTCTACTGAGTTGGTAGCTTTCTTCCAAGAGCGCCAGCCAAAGGACATTGAGTCCATGACACAGTTGGGCCACCATTATGTCCTTGCCCATCCGGGCAAACCCATCCAGAGGTCGGGTCTGTCTGACGCCTTAATTGCTGGTGTCGGCAAAGTTCAGCGACAACCATGGCAAGATCAGTCAGGCGATGCGGACAGGCGCCAAGAACAGAAGGAAGAAAGGCCCTCCCGTCCCTAACAACCATGCAGAGGGAATTACGATAACTTCCGGTCTCATCGGAATGGTCGGGCGAACTGGCACAACCGACAATGGAAAAGTGATAGCGACGGAGGAGAGCGCTAAACGCGAAAGCAGGTACGCTTTGATGAGTCTCGTGGCGAAGATCGGTTTTATTATAAAACAAAACATTCCAAGCCGAGGAATGGGTCCGCTGATAGCCGATCATCCTATTCCGATGCGCGGTCTTCATCAGCGAGCAGTCCCAGCAATAGTCCACGCGATGAGTCACAAAGGAAACGCAGATGTTCCAATTGTAATGGAAGGGGCCAGTATGCTGATGTGTGTACTACCCCAATTGAACACGCGAATTCCGCGTTTGTGTTGGACACTATTAACAGCGAGGACTGTGTGGGTTGTCGACCTCTGTTCCATGCGAACGAGAATGTAGTTCTACACTGATGACATGCGGTACCATGTCTATCGGCGGTTCATGAGACTGGCAAGGTGGCACTCCACAAAGGTATGGTGGAGAAGAAACCAGTCTCGGTGTTAAGGGACACTGGATGCACTTCAGTCGGGGTACGTCGTTCGTGCATCGACGAATCCTGCCTCACAGGCAGGACTGTGAAGTGTACCACGTTTGGGGGCAAAGTTGAGTCTTACCTCCAGGCGTGTATTAATGTGGACACTCCGTTCATAACAGGTAGAGTGAACGCGTTTGTCCTAGAGAACCCAGTCGCCGATTTGATCGTCGGCAATGTACGGGGAGTGCATAACGCTACGGGTTTGGCTGGAGCAGAGGCTCAGCAACAACAAAGTCCCGAGGTGGACGATCAGGTGGTCGACGTGTCACCACCTGAGAAGAAAGTACATCTTAGACGGGGTTCGCGGCAAGCGCCCATTGATACTCACAGTCCGATGCCGAGGGACATGAATAGGAACAGTAGAGGCATATCTGAGGGCCTGATAGCTAGTGACCGCAAGGGATGGGTCCGCAATATCTCCGCGAGTGCTAACTGGCGCACACTCAGACGTGCGTTTAATGAGGTCGCGCTGCTTAGGTTCGTTGAGGTATTGTCATTGCGAGACAATACTATGGTTGCACGAGTTACTTTCGCGGATAGGTGGGGTGCGCGTGATGCAGTCAGGTGGAAGCACATGTCGTTGCTCTATAACCACCTGCTAATAGTCCAGCAATAGCAAGGGATATGTATCGGGTTTCGCGTTCAGTAAGGTGTTTCGGTTAACGTGAACCGAACCGCAGAATCTGACCCACGCCACCAGTACTATTTTGGTAACATATAAGTTGTTCTGTAAAGCTTTGGAATGTAGTGAGGGTGACTGAGGAGGTGGATGTCTGATAAATGTACTGATGACTGGTTTAAATTATGGTCCACTTGTGGAGTAGGAACTGGCCATCGCTGATAATGATTACTGGTGGTTTATGGGCAATGTTCAAGAAGAAGATAAATGTTCTGTTATCATAGGTGCGCTGATAAAAGCGATCAGCTACGTCGGGCTTACAGGTGGCCGACCAAAGGTGTGTGGGTGTGTAGATGACAATGGACGCGAATGCCGTGAAGGACAAGATCAAGTCAATCAAAATTACAAACATCAAAGCACATGTAGAAGTCAGGAACTGGGGTAACTCTTCAGAACGTTCCACATGATTTATTACTACAAAGTTACGAGGACATCACTAACAGTACACTGTCACAAGTAATAGTTCACAATCAATTATGACATCTCAGGAAAACATCAAATCCGTAGGTAGTTAAGTGCATAGTATAACAATCCAAGCACAACGCCTGCTTAGGTACGGCAGCTTATAATCATAAATCTCATGGTCGAATTATCCATACAAAAGGCGAACTGCATATGTCGCAGTATACAAAATAACAATGTCGTCTGAATCAACGTACCCCTAGGCCTGGGTTAATATAACTCATGGGAGAAAACACATTCCCAGTAATACTCTGTCGAAACTTCAAAAAATATCCCTATCGAAGTTATGCATATATACTGGCCTATCCATGGCCTGAAAATTCACCAATAATGTACGTTCTGTGGTACACGAAAAAATAAGCCTCATCTCCATGGCTTTTAGAAAATACTTTAGGAAAATCTCAAATATCCTTTCACCGCCAATAATAATATACTCTATCCATCAACACATTAACGAGATGGGGAAAACGACCATCTCGGCGCTCTGCTCACCAAAAACTGCCCCCGAAAATATCCCTGCTCAAACACCGCTAAGTGAACGCGAGAGACCATCGCTCACTCAAAAATCATCCCAGCGCGAATTCAGCGCCTGAGCTGAATTTCGTTCACCCACGTTCTAGCTGTTCTGTATCCAGAACATTCGCGAAGATTCGCGATATTATTTTTTTAAAACACACAAACAGCTACTCAAGGGAGATAACAGCAATCCGGTCTGTATATACAAGTATTTAAACGATTTAACTCCCCTAGACCAAAACACGACCTTAACATATTACACCGCCCCCCGGAAAAAAAATACATCAAAGAAAAATATAGGGGTCGATAAGTTACTAATCTCTACACATAAGGATACACAATGTTAAGTCGTGATAACAAAATAAACAAAAGAAGGATAGCAGTAAGTGTAAAGTACAAACAAAGTGAAGTATAGAAAAGAAAAGAGATAAGCATACGTATCACATCAACTGCAAAGGAATATCAAGTATATGAAGTATAGACTAGTCATAACGTCATAAGTAAAAGGTGAGAAGAACGAATGAAATAGAAGAA
Organism: Oreohelix idahoensis; assembly: GCA_024509875.1. Classification (NCBI taxonomy): domain Eukaryota; kingdom Metazoa; phylum Mollusca; class Gastropoda; order Stylommatophora; family Oreohelicidae; genus Oreohelix; species Oreohelix idahoensis. Next base: position 301,831 of record JAMPIV010004644.1, read on the forward strand.
GAATGAGCAGTAAAGAAAGAAAGCAATGCAATAAGAACAATGATATATCATGGTAAAACAATTACATTAAACAACACATTATATAAATGAACACCATTATAGTACAATAGCATACATTACCACAAACAAAAATAATCTAAATCTAAGAATAAGTAATTAGCTATGATGTAAAAAAAAATAGTCTAATGTGCATAACAACCAAGTTAATACGCTCATGGAGTACAAATGATGAGCTCATAATGGACATCAAAATAAACAACACCGTTATACATAGCTATAGGTGACGCACAATCAAGCGTTGGGTGAGGAAAAAATACATCACAACCTCAGAAACAATATCTTCTCAAAGTACCAATATCGTACACAGTTACCCCTAGCGCACAATCACGCGCTGGACAAAGAAAGAAAAAAAAATTACAATGTCAGAAAAAAAAATACGTTCTCTCATGTCGTCATATTTTTCACACAAAATAAAGTACAATATTGAAATGAATCGTAATGACTAATCAAGTAAAACTAGAATAATCATTACCATAGTAATACGTTCATCATTTCAAATACAGTAATATACGAACAATATAGTAATGCAATGGTGCATAACGATGAACGAACATATTATCATAAAGAAGTTACATCATATACTAATATACTACTCTCTAATCCGCTATACTATACTAATACACATATACAATATTATCTACTATCTCAAATAAGTTCTATATAAACGACAAATTCTAGTGATCCAGAAACATGCTGTAAATACGAAGGCACCAAACATCCAGTGTGGCGACAAATGGTTCCACTGGAACAGCAATTCTTGCAAAAATTCCATTGGTAAACATCTCAAACATACTATAAAGCAGCTTGACTTTCATGGAGAAGCATACGCTGTGAAAAAACACAAATTAAAATCCCTGTTTGGTAAAGGTAAGATTTTATGATATACAACAGCTAATTCTACAGTAAACCTACCAACTGTGGCTGTGTAAACTCCCGACCCCTGTATGGAGATAATCAAACGTTCCTCCGTTACACATGAAAAGATAACAGAGAAAGTAGTACCAACTAATTCAAAATCATGAATTAAACAGGGTCATAAAAATGTACTAACAGAGTGTTAATGTATAATAGAGTCGTGGGTATATAAATAACCCCGAAATCTAAAAAGAAATCTAGAAAATGAGAGTCAAGTAGAATCATGTGGGCATCGAGACAATATGTCTGCCATCACATTATTCGAACCACGAATAGCTCGTACAGAAAAGTGAAAAGGCTGTAGAGCAATAGCATAACGAGTGGATCTTGAGCTCTTCAAGTCCTTACTCTGTGTAACTGTGAGGGCTTTTTGGTCGGTTTCTACAATGAAATACTCGCCCAGAAGGTATCTCTGGAGTTTAAGAATCGCTCAGACAAGAGCTAATAATTCTCGGTCTAGTACAGCGTAATTCCGTTCTGCCGCAGTCAGTTTCCTAGAGACATACATCACTGGATGCAGAGTTTCAGAATACTCTTGCATCAATGCGGCCCCGATCCCTGTGGATGAGGCGTCACTGCGAAGAATAAAAGTCTTATTTGCAGTGGGTAGTCTTAAGATTGGATGAGAGGAAAATAGTGTCTTAATCTTGTCTAAGGAGGATTGGCATTCTGGGGACCAGTGTACTATATTAGGCGACCCTTTCTTCAATAGGGTTGAGAGAGGTGCAGTGATTGACGATAGGTTTGGAATAAATCTCCCATAGAATTGGATTAAACCTAGGAGACTACGGACTTGCTTCTTCGTCTTAGGAGTAGTGATGTTAAGAATTTTAGAAGTGTTGTGGTCCTCCGTCCGCAAGAGACCATGACCAACCCGGTGACCCGAAAAAGAAATGTCACTAAACTCAACATAATCTTTAGACGGTTTGGCCGTCAAATTATGAGAGCGTAGAGAAGACAGAAGTTCAGAAAGACCTTGAAAGTGCTCTTCCTAAGAATCACTAAAAAGGCAAATATCGTCCAAGTACGCAATAACGTCTGGACGATTTGAGAGGATACGACGCATCATGCGTACAAAAGCAGCTGGGGCATTCATGAGGCCGAAAGGCATGAAGTTCCATTGGAACAAACCCTGAGGTGTTGAAAAAACAGTAAGAGGTTTGGCGCGTTCAGTAAGAGGAACTTGCCAATATCCCTTGGACAAGTCGAGTTTGGTAAAGAACCGTGAATGAGAAAGTTTAATGAGTAGGTCTTCTAACAAGGGCATTGGTTCAGCATCGAATTTCGTCACTTGGTTTAATTTACGATAATCGACACAAAGACGTATGTTATTGTCTTTCTTCCGGACAATAACCATAGACGTGGGGTATACCGAAGTAGATGGTTCAATTATTTTTAACTGTATCATTTCATCTAATTCTTTTTCGACTTGTGTTTGAAAATATAATGGGATTGGGTAAGGTCGTACTCTAATAGGGTTGTAATCGGTGAGTATTATGTCATGTGCAATGACCGCTGTTTGACCAGGAATGTCCGTAAGAACGTCCTGAAAATTTTGCAATAGAGATGAGACTTGCTGCTGTCTTTCAGCCGATAACTCTGAAGAAATAGTTACACCTTCCCATGATTCCGTTGAATGCAGTGGGATAACAGGAAGAGGAAGATTTACATCGGAGAAGGTAGCCTCTTCCTCTTGTATAACTGATAGAGATGTATAATGACCATTACGGACCTGAGGATCGTCTGTCGCTTGAAAAGCAGGCTGCAGGTATTTTGGTCGTTCATGAAATTCTGTCAGCATATTAATATGAAAGGTTTTATGCTTTCCGTCTACATCGACGACATAGTCGACATCAGAAATTCTTGAGATAATAGTATAAGGACCTTTCCATGAAATAAGAAGTCTATTGTCCCTACAAGGGAGTAATACACGTGCCTGGTCACCAGGACAGAGTTGTCGTAGACACATATATCTATTTGCGAAGTGCCTCGCCTTCTGCTTAGCAGATTCAGATGCAGAGGTAGCTAATCTACATGCTTCGATAATTTCCTGCCTCAGAGCAATGACATATTCGTAGGAAGATTGAGTGTCATCGCTGATGTCATCAGCAGTTGTAAGGTTGTGAAGCAACGACATGGGACCGCGCGTGCGCACCAAAGACGAGCTCGAATGGAGAAAACCCCGTATGCTCATTAGGTACCTCTCTATACGCGAAAAGAGCAGCGGGTAAAACCCTGTCAAAATCCTGAGGATGGTCCTCAGTTATCTTTCCCAGTAAATTCTTGAGCGTTCTATTCAGACGCTCGACTAACCCGTTTGACATAGGGTGATAAATACTGCTTAGAGACCTTTCAATACGGTGTGTGGTCATCACCTGAGACATAGTGTCTGATACTAATTGTGTGCCATGATCTGATAAGATTTCTTTTGGAAAACCTAAACGTGAGAATATTAGCCAAAGAGCATCTGCAACATCAGTAGTAGAAATGCTCCTGAGAGGTATAGCCTCTGGCCAACGTGTACACATGTCAATGCATGTAAGGATAAACTGATGTCCCCTGGCAGATTTGATTTTATAAGGACCAATAATGTCGATTGCCATTTTTTGAAAAGGGCGAATAGGAATATCCATAGCTTGGATAGGTGCTGCATGGCGTGGACCTCGTGACATAACCTCCTGACATATCTTGCAGGAGCGACAATAAATCCTTATATCTCTATTTACACCCGGCCAAAAGAAGGAAGGAAGAACCCTAGATTTAGTACGCGAAAATCCCATATGTCCTGCACACTGAGAGTCTTGGGCAAGTTGCAAGATTCGAACTCTTATGTCGGTAGCTACCACAATTTGCGAACGTACGGACGAAGCAGAACTCCGTACCATTCGGACTAGTACTCTATTCTTAATTGAGAACCAAGATTTAAGATTTGTATCACATTTTGTATTGTCATCTTTAACTTGGAGAAAATTTTTTAAAATGAAGTATCGTCTTGCTGAAGTTTGTTAAAAGATTCCCGGGAAATCACAGAGTGATCATCCTGATTATGTACTTCATTAATTCCGGCAGATGGAGTCTGTAAAAGATTTTGAGCTTGAGCTCTTGTAGTGACTGCATAAGCAGCATGAATGTTTTGCTCTTCCCAGATAGCAATCTGTTGCGGGGTACACTCCTTAATTCCGTGTATACGTCCGATAATACGATCCGCAATAGGATTCGGGAGCATACATGCGTGGACATGTCCCGTAAAAAAGGGAGTGGCTATGTGGATGATAGCAGTCGGAAACTTTTCAAGTGTCCCACCAAACGTCACACATTTCACCACATTTCCAGTGGCACACGAAGGATCTATGAAAGACTGTTTAACCCCAACAGTTATACATCCAGAATCAAAGAGAACTGAGACTGGATCATTATTCACAAAACCCTTATGTATAGTAAGAGACCCTCTTCCGTCATGCGCCGCTAAGGCAGGAAGAGCGGGTAGAGGATGACCGCAACTCAAGGTAGTTATAGCTGTAGGTTGGAACAAAGTCTTGCACTCCGGGCACTGAAATGCTCTCTCGAAATCGAAAGCAGAGCAAGCAGTGGCATTAGAGACACTATTATTATTGTTACCTTGATTATTAAGACCCTGGGATTCTTGTTGAGCAGAGTTAGCATGGCGATATGATCTATCATTTGGAGATCTACCGTCGTATTGCGATCTCTCGCGACTTTTATCTCTGTTGGAAGCATTCTTATTTGCTCTATTGAAACTATTGTTCTGATTTGAACCCCAGTTTGCATTGTTGCGATTAGTATTTCCCCTTTGATCAGAATATCTATTAGATGGGTTTTGTTGTCTCCGAGAAAAATTATTATAGGGTTGATAGTTTCTATTGAAGTTACCCCTACGAAAATTTCCATAATTGTTGGAACTAAAATGTTGAGGACCGTTAAATTGCCTCCAGTTCCTTGAAGAAGAATCATTACGCGATGGACCCCCTTGGTTCTGTCCAAAATTACGATTATCCCTCCTACCAAAGTTGCGCTTAGCACTTTGAAATTTGCGTCGAAAATTAGGACCATATGGGATTGCTGAAGCCACGGATAAACCTTCTTCGACTTTAGAATTGCTTACTGTTACATTTGGATGTGCCGTGACATATTGGCGACAGTATTGTTCCATATCTTTCAAATTTGGAGGCTTTCGCTCGTGTAGAAAGGAAAGAAAAGACGTACTAACTGACGACATGACTTTGTCGCGCAGCAATAAGTCCATAAGGGCTTCATATGTGTGTTCAGTTTTCGAAAGTTCAACCCAACGTGAAAACGTAAGGCGAATATTTGATATAAAGTCTGAACAATCTTTCCCTGTTTCTGGCAACATAGTCTTAAAGCGCAGACGAAAACCTTCTTTATCCAGTTCGTATTTTTTAATAAGGCCGCTCTGATAACATCATAGTTATTCTTGTCAGGACCTTCCAACATACTTATAGTATTGAAAGCTTCACCCTTAAATAGCTTAATAAGTTGTTCACAATATTGCGATTTGTCTATCTTATGAGATTCGCATGAAAGTTCAAATCTATTTAGATAGAATTAAATATCGTCACTGGCAGAGTTGAAAACAGGCAATTTAATATCATAAGATTTAGTATTTGCCCTATTAGAAGTTGTTTGCTTGTTTGTCTCATTTTGTGTATTAATCACATTCACTACCTTCATTTTCTCCAGCTTCATAGCTAACAACTTTTGCTCATGGAGTCTGACGTTTTCCTCAGCTTGCATCTGCATCTGCAATTTTCTTTCTTCCGTTTCTAATTTCTGTTTTCTCTCTTCAGCTTCAAATTTCTGTTTTTCCATTTCCATTTGGAATTTTCTCTCTTCTGCTTGCATTTGCAATCTCATATTTTCAGCTTCTATTTTCTGTTTCTTTTCTTCAGCCTTCTGCGCCTTGGCATATTCAACAAGTGCGAAATCTTTTACCTCATCAATAGTCATATTAAGGGATTTCCCTTGCTCAATGAAGTAATCTAAAGTAGACATTATGTCTAATTATATGATATAGATAACTTGTGTAAATATATTACTTGAGAAACTCACTTTATGCCACCTCAGTGGGTGACAAGTTCTTAATCTAGAACCTGTATAATTACCTTAACTATAATAATATAATCAATCACCTATATATCTATTGTGCATTATAATATTGACAGTGAATGACACAATGGATAACACAAACAAGAAAGACAGAAACAAGATATAAATAACAAATGACAACGTTCGCAGGAATCAACTAAAATAAGAAAGCAGAAATAAAGCAAAAAATATTGCAAAGCTTGCAATGACAGCTGCGAATAGAACGACAAGACAAATGACAACACAGTGTATAAACGGAAAATTTGAATAGAAATAAGCGATAGAAAGGTGAGAAAAACACTCACAAACAAATTAATCAAGAACTAAAGAACAGAGAGAAATATAACGAAAACAACGCTAAGACATCTCGTCACACCTAAACAATAATAAAGATGACTAAATCCGGCGTGAACAGAGTATGCCCAGAATTATGTCGTGGGATCTTTTACGAACGAACTTAGACACACAGTCCCTATAGAACGCTTTCGTATGCCCTCGGTGAAGTGGGATATCCTACGAAAGTCTCCGCCCAACCTGCCCGCTGAAATGTGACACATATAACATATAAACAAGGATACAATAGTGTAAGTTTTGAGGAAGGCTTAATCAACTACATAGAGGCACAGTTTATAAAAAACAAACAGCCACTTATCTTTCAAAATGAAAAAATCCCGGTCTCCACAACAGCAACAACGATGAACATAGCTAATCCCGTATGAAGAAGTCCAAAGGTGATCGACATTGGAACTCCGAGGTAACTGCTGCTTTCAAACGCTACTCCAGACATCGGATGCTGACATCATAAGTTGGCCCACAAGAAGGAGTACAGGAACACTGGAACTCTTGAAAATCATATATGACGTCAACTTGCAAAACATTTGTTTACATACGACTCGTACAGGGAACACTGTGAGACTTGGCTTGACATCATGAACTTGTAAGATAATATCCTTCACTCGTTGGTAACACCCCAAAATGCTGGCTCACCACTGATAAATGAACTGATGACTGGTTTAAATTATGGTCCACTGGTGGAGTAGGAACTGGCCATCACTGATAATGATTACTTGTGGTTTATGGGCAATGTTCAAGAAGAAGATAAATGTTTTGTTATCATAGGTGCGCTGATAAAAGCGATCAGCTACGTCGGGCTTACAGGTGGCCGACCAAAGGTGTGTGGGTGTGTAGATGACAATGGACGCGAATGCCGTGCAGGACAAGATCAAGTCAATCAAAATTACACACATCAAAGCACATGTAGAAGTCAGGAACTGGGGTAACTCCAAAGAACGTTCCACATGATTTATTACTACAAAGTTACGAGGACATCACTAACAGTACACTGTCACAAGTAATAGTTCACAATCAATTATGACACCTCAGGAAAACATCAAATCCGTAGGTAGTTAAGTGCATAGTATAACAATCCAAGCACAACGGCTGCATAGGTACGGCAGCTTATAATCATAAATCTCATGGCCGAATTATCCATACAAAAGGCGAACTGCATATGTCGCAGTATACAAAATAACTATGTCGTCTGAATCAACGTACCCTTAGGCCTGGGTTAATATAACCCATGGGAGAAAACACATTCCCAGTAATACTCTGTCGCACTTCAAAAAATATCCCTATCGAAGTTATGCATATATACTGGCCTATCCATGGCCTGAAAATTCACCAATAATGTACGTTCTGCGGTACACGAAAAAATAAGCATCTCCATGGCTTTTAGAAAATACTTTAGGAAAATCTCAAATATCCTTTCACCGCCAATAATAATATACTCTATCCATCAACACATTAACGAGATGGGGAAAAACGACCATCTCGGCACTATGCTCACCAAAAACTGCCCCCCGAAAATCTCCCTGCTCAAACACCGCTAAGTGAACGCGAGAGACCATCGCTCACTCAAAAATCATCCCAGCGCGAATTCAGCACCTGAGCTGAATTTCGTTCACCCACGTTCTAGCTGTTCTGTATCCAGAACATTCGCGAAGATTCGCGATATTATTTTTTTAAAACACACAAACAGCTACTCAAGGGAGATAACAACAATCCCGTCTGTATATACAAGTATTTAAACGATTTAACTCCCCTAGACCAAAACACGACCTTAACACATGCTATTACCATGTTTGGGCATATTGTTATGCTTTTAATGTATGTATTATGGCGCCATAAAGGCAATTAACTATAGAGTTGAATTTAAAGTATGTCTAAACCTTGTGACAAATGACTGTGCAATGAGAATATCAATTGTAACGTATACCTACGTAAGAGTTACTATTAATGTACAGCGCACTGTGTTATGGTAGACCAGGGGTGGACAGTCGTTGTGATTTTTCACGACTGCCAGAACCTTGGGTAACCAATGGCATACTCATGTTGTGTTTTGTGAAAGGTTGGAGAATGCAGTAACAACAATGGTAGGAAAGAACTTCAGCACTCTCGGTTCAGATGAGGAGATACTGTTAGTGGCATATGGTCGTCCAAACTCCTACGGGGGTCGGGCGAAGCTTCCTCCGATGGAAGAAAACTACGTTTTCTCTCTTTAAGGGGGGGGGGTGGGGTGGTTGTCACGGCGCTATTTTGCAGTGCATCTTTTGTACGAAAAGTCAGCCGGGCGACGCCGGGACTAGTCAAACCGTTGAGTCATGTGACTACAGGAAGTCGAGAAATCAGGCGCAAATTTGGTCAGAGAGAATCTAGCCATCGTCCTGGTAGGACGCACATACTTCCCTTTGCCAGCGAGTTAGCTGTGAAGTTCATGTGTTGGACTATTTGTTCTGAGTACTTGCCATATTTCGGTCTTGCTGGATAATGACGTGGAATTCTAGAGCTGTATAGTATCTAGTGGGTATTTTCTACAGGCCGTAGATTTATAAGTTGCCAATGATTTGAGTGTGTCATTGTCACAGTTTTGCCGTTCAAGGTGAGCGATATTCATTGCAGTGTTTTCATTGTAAGTCGTATTGTCGTGTATGATACTGATAGATTAAGTTGTAAAGGCAAGTTACATTGGCATTTCATTATTGTATTGATTCGTTTGTTAGCCTTGTGAGGCCTTTTGTGGTGTGCATACTATTAAAGGGAAGTTCATTTTAAAGGTGTTATTAATAATGCCAGCCATTGTGGTGTGGTTGTACCCTTGGACGAACGAGTCTTTACTTATTGTTATAAACCCACATTGCAGTGGTGTAACCAGTGAAGTGCTATCCACAGTAAATTGGTTCATGACAGTAGGACAAACTGTTTTGGCAATATCAAGAGGACAGGATTGAAGTGGTATGACAAGATAACAAAACATGGACCTGATGACAAGAAACGAGACAAGTGCTTTTGGAATAAGAGTTTAGAAGAAGACGCTAGAGATGGATAGGACACACATTGAAGAAACCTGTTGATAGCATTGCAATGCAGTCCTTGTTCTGGAATCACCGGGGTAAGAGAGGTTGAGGAAGACGAAAGAACGCATGGAGAAGAGAATTGGAGACTGACATGAAAGGAATGAACAAGACGTGGAATGACCTTGAGCTGATAGCACTGAGCAAGAAGACTGGTATGGGTTTGTTGAAGGCGTATGCCCCTTGAGGAGTTGAAAGGTCATTAATGAAGAGACATAAACAATTATTGAAAGGTCATTTAAAGGCTTACGGACAGTGGAATGAATGAGATACAGATGGCAAAGAAATATTAGACGAATGAGAAGTAATTTACCAGGACCATTAAGTCAACAGGCAGGAAACATTATTAAACATACTCTACGGCTAGCCTATGATACCGAAACGGTGCTTGGCATATTTTGTCTGGCAAGGATGTATTAAAAACTCTTTTATTCATTATTTGAGTTTCTAATTCGCTACTCTCAGATGTAGCGATTTAATATGCAACGCATTACGTTTGACAAACCCAAAGCCGATGGCAAACGCTAGAGCTAATCAGATCAATTGTACTTCGTAGCTGTTCCATTCAAACGTTCTAAATCGTGATTACAGTATATGCGGTTTACTCGGAAAAAAACCCCTTTAAAACTATGTCAAATTTCTGAAGGTTTATAGATCCTATTGAAAAAGTTTACACGTGTTAGTGGAATAAAGGAGAAAGCTTTTAGAGCTTGTAGAACAGATTTGGGATACCATCTATGCAAAACAAGCTAAAGATAGGAATTATTGATGAGTGTAACTATGGTACGGATAAAATAACTGCTGAACATTTACTTGAAAGGTGCCTTATTGAAGAAATCCTCACAGGAATTTATAGAAAAGCAAGTAAAAAAACTGAGATAATCTAAGCCGTCATAAGCTTATTATTCTCCGCTCCTTCTGTGAGGAAAGGTTTTGACTCGTATTTTAAGAACTCACAGCTGAAGGTGATTCAGCAAAATAATATTTTTTTTAGCTCTGTATGGTTATGTATTTTAAAAAGTTGAGTCATATAGGCGCCAATTCACTAAATAATGATTAATTCAACTATAGATATATAGTTACGTATAACACATTTAATAATAAAATATTGATTAACAAGATTAATACAAATAGAGCTATTGTAACAAGAAAAACAAACAAACAACGTGTGTCATCAGTGGATGATTTGGGTGGAAATTTTACAGAGTCTATATGCTGGGCCAGCACTTTGATATTTATCTGGCCAAGTGTAGACAATGATTTGTTGTTGATTTCGGGTACAGTTACTGCTTGTTCCCAGGAGTTCATTGTACTGGTCCTTCTCTTTAAGTGTCAAATATTGGGCAGCAGCACGTCCCTTGCAGCCATGCTGGGATAACTACTTAGGTTGTCAAGTCAAACGTCTTCAAGACCGATCTGATGGAGGCGTTTAGAGTCGACTGCTGGCATCTTGTACCACACAATGAGAGGAAAGAAATGCCTCTTTTTAAGAATCGGGTCTCCTGAAATGAACATCAGGCGACCTCAGTTTCCATCAGTCATTTTATCTGCCTCAGAATGTTGCCCCTATCCCTGTGCATTAAATTTGGATCCATTGAGTCGGATGAAAGTGCGTTTGGACAGCAGAAGACAAAAATTGAAACATTCTATACATATATAAATATACATATAAAACTTGCTAACATTTTAGTATAGTAAATATATTCACCTTAATATCATCGTTTGCTCCCTGCTCCCAGTGGAACCTGGGGCTATCTCTGCTATTGGTTCCTTGTGAAGAAACCCGCACGAAGCAGTCACCAGCTCTTGCAGTGATGGTTTATGTGGCCAATTATTTAAAGTAATGAGGTTGGCAGTGCCAAATGCAACTGTACATCCACAAGCAATTTATATGTCAAATGCAAAATATAAAATGATGACATATACATATTACAACTTACCCCAAAAGATATTGGGTTAAGAATTATATCCACAGACTTCATGCTCAGAAAATGGCCGTAATATGTTAGGCAGCTGTTTAAGATGCCGTAGAACTTCAGGTGGGTTAGACATATAACTGGGTGCACTTGAAGTATGGTCCTAAAACTAAGGCGCAAAATGATGACTCTGGAGTTACTCCTTTCTAATCTTAGAATTCACTTCCAGTCCTCTGGCATGTCCTATACTCGGCTACTAGTTATTACGTGTTTGGCTGTCTATGATTTCTTCTTGACAAAAGTGAAAGTAAGTGAAGCAGTCTTACAATGCTCTAGGTTATATGCGACAAATTTTATCCCAAGCACATGTCTCTCCATCAAGTTCCGTTTTGTAAAATCCAAACAGAATTAGTTTAGTTTAGGATTCCTACATTACAACCAACACAATCAAGCGTCTGACTTTGGTAGAGGTTTCCCCCACCCTATGTTGTGCTTTATTACGTGACACATAAGATATTGCCCTTTATGTTATTTTCAAAATAATCTGAGCATACTAAATGACTATATAAGGTCTTGCCACTTCCGCCTTACTTGTCATGTTTACCAATATCACCACATCACCGATCTATCCTAACTATTTCGTCTGGTAAATATCTACCAATGTGTTACTTTCTCATAGTTGTTTATTACAACAAAGTCTGGGCGGAAACGATTATGTCGCTCCTCGTGCTCCAATATTACGACTGACATCCCTGTTTACCAGCAGCGTGGCTTTGTAATATGGCAAAATTAACACATTATTTGAAATGACATCTTGTGCAAAGACAATCCCTGCTTCTTAACTACTCATCCGTCTGGCTTACACAATGAGTCTGGCAATTTAACCAAACGAGTCACTATAGGTAGACTTTTAATCCGTCTGATGCTGAAGATTAAAATAAACACGTCAACGTTGCTACAAAAACCAGGTCAAACGGTCAGAACAACCGGGTGGGGTAACAAGATAACTTTGTGTGTTGTTTGTTTATTTATTAACCTCAATCAATGAAAGCGTAAACAATAGAAAGTGTACTTAGAAGGTATGGTCGAGTAAGTACGGCCGGAGAGGATTGGATAAGAAAAAGAGAACGAAAGAATTTAGACGAGAATTTTGTCACATTTGGAAAGTCGAAAAGCGAGGAAGAATGAAGATGATTCGTGTAAAACATTGAAAAAAAGACACCCAAGAAAGTAGACACTTTCATAAATGGGTGCTTAGACAGAATAGAAGAATCAAAATGGCATAATAAGATCACTCAATGTGAAGCTAATAAACAGAAGTAAGCAAACACTCGTGGTAAAAAAGGTAAAGTATCCCATTACACGCCGTTGAGGCATATTGGGAATATGGTGTTAGGCCCATATTTTCTCGACCATAGGCACACTAGGGGTGATGTGGTCAGCATCACGCCGGCCGCTTTAACCTTCCCAGAAGTTGCTCTGGTACCTAATTGGGGCTGGGTCGACCCAGGAGCCGTTTGCGGCGTAAAACAATCCCACCTCATCTGGGGATCGAACCATGGACCACTGAGCTAGGAAGCCAGTGCACTAACCACCATGCTACCGTAGCTCGAAAAAGATGTTTGTTTTGGATATGACGCACACTGAGGAAACCAGGTGACAGCATTTTAATGCAGCCTTTGTTGTGGAATCCCCAGGGTAAAAATAACAGAGTGAGAACGAACAATACTCACTCAGAAGGTAATAACAGACAAATATGACGGAGATAAAGAAGACGTGGGGAGACTTTGGAAGAAGTTCAGGACAGAGAGACCTGGCATCAATTTATCAAAGGCCAAAACTCCACATGGGCCTGAAGCATAATGAAAGAATAATTTCTTTACAACGACAGTCTGTTCGTCTCCATACGTTTCTTTCAGCCTTTAATTATATTCTGGTATCTCTTCCCGATGTGTTTCAAGGCTTGACTCTGGATCTCCTTCCCTAGCCGATTCGCCCCTGCTAATGTGTCACTCTGAATCTCCTTCCCTAGTCGATCCGCCCCTGCTAATGCGTAACTCTGGATCTCCTTCCCTAGCCGATTAGCACCTGCTAATACGTCACTCTGAATCTCCTTCCCTAGCCGATTCGCACCTGCTAATACGTCACTCTGAATCTCCTTCCCTAGCCGATTCGCCCATGATAATGTGTCACACTGGATCTCCTTCCCTAGCCGATTCTCCCCTGCTAACGCGTCACTCTGGATCTCCTTCCCTAGACAATCCGCCCCTTCTAATGCGTCACTGGATGTCCTTCCTAGGTAATCCGTCTCTGCTAATGCCTGGCTCTCTAAGGCAACAAATAAAGCACATATATACTTCTCCCTCAAGCATGTCGTAATAGGCGACTAATAGAAGGTTATGCTTAGGGCTGGCAACATCGTCATGTAAAAAAATAGCTACAGAAACCATCACTGGAAAAGCACATTCATTCCTTGGTGCAGACTTCCTGTAACGTGATCGTCAGCCGTAGTGACTCTATGCTTCCATGCTCCATAGGGTGCGTAATGATGATGGCGAAGAATACACACACGAAGAATGAGATAGAGTAATATCTTCTTTTTTTTTAAAATAAAATTTTGCCTCGTTTTGCAGAGGCGAGTCCCGTTCAACCTAGTCGGTTATATTAGGACGCATGACCAAATACAAAAGACCTATAGGTTTGATAACATAAATAATGATATTTTAAGTTAGAGTAATGAAGACAGCGATAAAAGTACACAGACTTCATTATCTAACTTTATCGCAAACATTCGTCAGTGCAGTCCCTTTGTGAACTATTTGACCCGTATAGGAAGTCTGCTTTGCTTAATTATATACCACAGCAGTGCAGAATATACGACATATTATCATCTGGTGACAACCGCAAATTCGTGCACAGAAAATATAAAACGCACTGGCCTCAAAAGGTCAAACTCAAAGAGTTTCTTTCTTTCTCTGCCTTAAACAAAACACAAATTCTAACTCTTAAGTGCTTGGCAAAACTGTTCCAAGAAATGATTCAAACAAAGAATCAGATCCTTACAACTGTGGCTTCTTTTGAAGCAGGTAAAATATCTATTGATCAAATTTTGTCAAAATGAACACATGACTTAGGGAGGTTGGAGGTGGAAGATATACATAGGAACAGGTGATGGACAAATTTCTGGTACGTTTGGCGTATTCATAAAGAATATTGTGTGGGTTTTAATGTAGCTACACGTTTTTATCACCATTTCAATGAATACTGTTACTGATTCACTCGTTTTCCTATATCACCCTCCCCCCCCCCCTTTCCCGGGGGACGTATGCTTTCAACATACTTACTCAAAGCAGGTGCGCACTTAAAGTATCTAGAACCCATGGAGGACCATTCTTTTGGTACCTCCTAAATATAAACACAAAGAAAAATGTATTATGCTTTCAAGTAGATTTAAACATTTTAGTACTTTCACAATAGTGTCCGATTGCACCCTCATTCTGGTTGTCACCCGGCGTGGACCGCACCTCTTGCACCACCCTTAGTACGCCACTGGTGCCAAGTACTCCTATTGTGTGTCATCAGCATAGTGGTCTTTCCATGTTTTCCTCGTTATTTTCATTTCTGTCTCCAGTTCTCTTCTCTGTGTGTGCTCTTTTATGTCTACCTCTACCCCCTCTTATCCCGGGGTTTCCAGAGCAAGGTTTCATCATCGTATATCCTGTCTATGGCCAGCGTCTTATTCTCATCTCTCGTTCGGCATCATTAAAGCGAAGTACGTTGCAATGTTTCGTTGAGCCTGTGGCCCAGTGCATCCGATTTCAACAGGCATTTTTGTCGGGTTGCCTTCCTTAGCCCATGTCTGTCCCCAGCCTGCCTGCAAGGCAACAGGTGAGTGTGTGTGTCTATCTCTCTCTCTCTTTGTATGGTTCCTACCATTCGACCTTTCCAGCTTGGGAGACCCTGCTGGTAGCTATGCTACCACCGGCATAGCTTTTGGAGTCATGGGGACACACAAGCTCCTCTACCTCGCCAAGGTGGAGACACGGCAGAGGAGATCTCTTGTTCCACTGGCACGCGTCTGATGTTCGTCATTAGTTCCACAAGGTGATGTTATCGTGCCATTTCAATCCTTCTGTTCCACGCAAGCACCCATTTAAGAAGTATGAAACTTCTTGGTTTGGTTTGATTTCGTTTTAAGACCACGAGCTTGAAAACTGGTGTTTGTCGTGTGCACTGGATACCCGGTTCAACCCCATGCGGGTTATAATTAGGGTAACTAGTGTTCATCATTCTTTAAATCATACTTCATTGCTATTTTCTTGTGTGTTGGCTCTTCTTGGTTGATGTTTTTGTTTTTCTCCATGTTTCAGAGCCATACAATAGGACTGATTTGACATTTGAGTTGAAGATAATAATTTTTGGTTTGGGCTTGATTTATTTTGATCTCGATATATTTCCCAATGCAGTATATGCTTCTCTTGCTTTTTGCGTTCTTATTTTGATATAACTGTACGGGTCATAAGGTTCTTATTTGGAAATGCGCCCTAGTATAACCGATGAACCTTGTTGTCTAGGTTGAACAGAGCGCGACTCGAAAAAACGAGGCAGAACTACTTTTAAAAATAAAAATTGAAACAAATATCAATAAAATGATAACTTGGTAGCGGAAAAATATTTCAGTGACTTAAAATTGGGTTACACCGTATAAGCGATGGTTTGAATTGATTGAATTTTGAGTTGAAGAATGTTGAGTAAGAAATTACTCACAAAGAACTATGTGGCCCGTGTTCATGGTTTTGCACAAAAAATTGATCGCTGGTGAAAGCTACCATGCAGACATCCAAAGCGGTCATTAAGTGTGACTGAGGATAAAAGCTAGTTGCTTTTATAATCGTTAAGTCGCAGACGGTGGATGTGGTAGAAGCGAATGTTCAGACCAGCTCACCTGCCATATCATCGAAGATATGCTGCAATGGTTCTGGCACGTCTTCAGTCACGTGCCGCTATGGTACACTCTGATAGGTTCTTCCCTCGTCCATCGTCTGGTGTTATCTTCCCCCTGGCAGAGTTGTCTTCCTCATGCTCGTTTGTCTTCAGTTTTTTTTTTCTTTCTATTATGGCTTTCGGAAAGGAGCTATGTCTCTTTGTTTGTCCACAACATGTTATCTGTCCAATTATCACTTCAGTCAGCGTGGCTCCGAGCATCTGCGGCATAGCTAACAGTCCTTCTCAGGACTAGCCAATTTTCAGAGTTTCGTAATGCTAGTTAATAGATGTTGTCTGTCTTTTTTTTATCAGGAGTTAGTATTTATCAGCGCTGTAAGTGCTAGCAGTTCTTCTCAGGACTAGCTGTTTTCAGAGCTTCACCGTGAAAACTGATTTTTAAAAAACCATGTAGACTTTTTCAGGGCTTAGTTTTTTTCAACACTGAACTTGAGTTGACTGAGTTCACTTAGTTTTGAATGGCAAATGCCTTCTGATATAACCGACGGACTCCGTTCTAGGTTAAGAGAACGTGTCGCGCCACAAGAAGGTAAACACATCAAGGAAAACAATATATGCTAAATTTTAATTTAATTCATTCAGTTGTTCTGTTCACTCCTAGCTTTTCTAGAACTAATGTATTTGTTTCTTCCCTTTATGTGAGATACACCCCACAGTTCTTTACATCCATATTTCAAATGCTTTTTTTATTTCTATTGTTTGGGTGCGGTGGGTGGGTGGATGGATGGGTGAATAGGTAGGTTGGTGGATGGATGAATGAATGGATAGATAGATAGATAGATAGATAGATAGATAGATAGATAGATAGATAGATAGATAGATAGATAGATAGATGGATGGATGGATGGATGGATGGATGGATGGATGGATGGATGGATGGATGGATGGATGGATGG
Organism: Oreohelix idahoensis; assembly: GCA_024509875.1. Classification (NCBI taxonomy): domain Eukaryota; kingdom Metazoa; phylum Mollusca; class Gastropoda; order Stylommatophora; family Oreohelicidae; genus Oreohelix; species Oreohelix idahoensis. Next base: position 319,156 of record JAMPIV010004644.1, read on the forward strand.
ATGGATGGATGGATGGAGGGATGGATGGATGGATGGATAGATAGATAGATAGATAGATAGATAGATAGATAGATAGATAGATAGATAGATAGATAGATAGATAGATAGATAGATAGATAGATAGATAGATAGATAGATAGATAGAGAGAGAGAGAGAGAGATAGATAGATAGATAGATAGATAGATAGATAGATAGATAGATAGATAGATAGATAGAGAGATAGATAGATAGATAGATAGATAGATAGATAGATAGATAGATAGATAGATAGATAGATAGATAGATAGATAGATAGATAGATAGATAGATAGATAGATAGATCCCTTGACTCTCGTTTGGTATTGATTGAATCTTAAGTTTGAGAATGTTCAGTGAGAAAGTACTCACAAAGAACTGCGGGTGACACGCTTTCTGTATTTCCACTAAGAATTGATCGCAAGTGAAATTTACGCTACGGACTTTCAAAGCGGTCATGAAGTGTAACGTGCGTTGACAAAGACGCAGAGATACAAAATGGAGAAAGGAAGCCTGTTTATGTCTACACTTTAACTGTTTTGCCTCAAATAAGAGTTTAGTTACGAAAATGTTCTTTCTTTCCTGTCTTTTATTATTGTTTTCATTAATCTTTTTATCTGAGATTGTATGACTGGTTTTATTAATTTGTTTGGTTTGGTTTGGTTTGGTTTGGTGTTAAGGACTATCTTCATTGCACACGGACAACTCCATCAGTGCTCCGTTCTCCTCCCTTAGATCACACAAGGAGGATCTCAGCACAGTCTGTAGCACCGGTGAGGGTCCTAATGTGTGTATGTATGAATCAAACATTCTATAAATATTTTTGTGGTAGGTTTCCTAATTTTTAAATTTTGCCAGTGCAGCGGCCGTATGGCCTACTATTTACGATTTCCAACTGCCGAGCCATTTTTAACGTGCGTAACTTGCAGACGGGACCTTCTATTTTTTTGCCCATATCCAAGAAGGCTAGGCACCCGATCTCACTACCCAAGAGATCAGGGGGAAGTATGACATCAGTAGGAACCAGCAGAGGGAATATAATTTATGGAAATTTTTTTTCAGTATCAGTGGTTTTCATGATGTCATACTCCTCACTGTTCTCATGGGTAGTGAGATCAGATGTCTAACCTTCTCGGATAAGGGTAAAAAAAAAACAGGAGGTCCCGTGTGCAAGTTGCGGACGTTAAAAATCCCACGGCAGTTGGAAATCGAAAGATTAGGCCATGAGGCCGCTGCCCTGGCAAAAATGTAAAAATTAGAAACCAACCCACCAAATATATTTATAGAATGTGTGATTCCTATATACACACACTGAGATTCTCGCCGGTGCTTCGGAGTTCGTGCACTGTGCTGAGATCCTCTTTGTGTGATCGAAAGGAGGAGATCGGAGCACTGATGGAGTTGTCCGTGTGTAATGAAGATAGTCCTTAAAAACCAAACCTGAAGCCACACTAGAAGCAAAAGAATTCAATTTTTAAAAGAAATTCTTTATTTGCTTCGTATGATATTAAACTGCGCAAACATACATCTCATATGACAGTAGCTGTGATGTTGTCGAGATCAACACGCCTCTACCCCACATCCCCAAATGCAACAGATTCAGTTATCTTCAGAAAGTAAGCGTCTTAAACAGATTACTAACAAATACTTTTTTTACTGAAAGTTGTTGATTCATCATCATCTTCTTCTTTGTTAAGTGCAATGCCTGTCAACGTGTGTGATCATGTTCTCCACAACCTCATGTTTTCTCATCATCATCATCATCATCATCATCCTTACGGAGCATGGAACCACCACAGCCGCTGGTCCTCTAACATGAAGCCTTCACCAACCATTCACATGCTCCTGTAGCAGTGGTTCATGTGACAATTAGTTTTACACGATGAGGTTCATACTATCTATACCATTTCCATGCCACGAGATCAGTCTGTCATACATCTTCTATCTTGGTCAGTTCATACTATCTATACCAATTTCCATGCCACGAGATCAGTCTGTCATACATCTTCTATCTTGGTCAGTTCATACTATCTATACCAATTTCCATGCCACGAGATCAGTCTGTCATACATCTTCTATCTTGGTCAGTTCATACTATCTATACCAATTTCCATGCCACGAGATCAGTCTGTCCTACATCTTCTATCTTGGTCATCATCTATTTATTCTTCAATCACATAATTTATTTTGAACAGATTTTGTACGTTTCTTTTTTAAAGCAATTATCGTTACTCATTTCTTTGGATATATGTTTAATGAAGTAAGTTCAAGAGACATGTGCAGGAAACACGTGGCCTGTATTGAGAACACTGAGTTTTAAAATTCCATATCTGGAAGAAAGTACGTGAGCAGTCAATTTCTGTATACTTATTGAATTGATATAATATAACGTGTTAGTAATTTCATGCATTATTAATTCAATGTAATAATAGTGTAATGTATTTATAATTTGATGTATTGATAATGTAATGTATTGTTCATTTAATAGAGTTTAATATATTAACGGTTTAGTGTACTGACAATTTGATGCCATTGTTCTCAAACTGTGGTCCGCAGACCCCTGGGCGTCTACGAGGTCAAAACTATTTTCGTAATAATTTAAGATATTATTTTTCTTTAATTAAATATTTTTATTTAACATAAATTTTTGGCGAGGCACGCAACTTTCATCCTAGACACAGGGTCCGTCAGTTATATTAGGTCACATGTCCAAACATAAAAGACCTTATGGTCTGGAATTGTAGTTAAGTACTTTCACTATCATCCTTTCACGGTATAACCCACATAAACAAAAGCTCCTAGCGGTCCTCAATGATTTGTAAGGGTCTAATGGAGTCCTGAGACCAAAAAGTTTGAGAAATGCTGATTTAATGTATTAAAATATAATTGTATTGACAATTTAATGTATTATTAATAATTTAATGAATTAATAGTTCAATGTGATAATGTGACCTACCTGTGACTAGGATTTACATTTACGTTTTGTATAATTTTCGTTTGTTTAATATATTTAGCTTAACCCTCATGTCATTTTCTTAGTTTGTTGTTGGCGTGTCTCTGACGAAGACAATGTGCTTGTAATGTAATCCATTGCTTTGGCCTAGTTAAGAGTTTAAAGTTCCTATTGTCGTTAACTCCTGTGACGGTATTGTCTCCCCTGCTTTGCTGTAGTGGTCCAACAGTGGCCAAAACTCAAGAGTATCTAATATGGGCTTCAAAGGTGTCTACCTTTGCACAAGATTACTCTTGGCAGAAATGTAGGTAGAAGGGTAATGACACTTCTATTACAAAGATATTCAGAAAAGCGAAAACAATGCTGCTTTGGCTGAGCACGTTAATTGTAGAATCTGCCGACCACTTTTGTGAAGAATTAAGCAATGATTAATTTTAGCTCGTTACGAACCCACCTCTGATTTACTCAGGGGAATTCGTATTATTCTGGTATAGCTCAGTTTAGAGTGTGTTTTGTACATTGACAGACAAACATGCAGTATTTTTAAAATGATTAAATCGAAGTTAAATTTGTAAAATTACAAATAACAAAATTTAGCAATCACTTAACTCATTCATTCCAGAGTTATTTTGCACGCTGTGCCAGACTTTTTTTGTGGGCAGAATTTTATAGAGTGAAGTGTTCATCTTTCAGTCTAAATTTGTTTGTGAATTTTCCTTTGAACATGTACTTATTATATACCAAACTGTAGGGAAATGGATAGAGAATTCAAATATATAATGTCTGTGGTAGTATTAACACAAGTATGTTCGGTATAATTTAATCATTTTGCATGTAAAATTGAAAAACGCTAAAAAGTTGACTGTAGAATACGATCTTACGAAAGACAAATTACTGTCGTAGACAATAAAACTTTCTTTTTAGTCTTCAAACGTCAAGTAAATCCATATACAAAGTAAAAAAAAACATGCTTATGGCCAAAATTAGTAGATTTAGTGTTATTCGCACCAGTTTGTCCGTGGTTCTTTGTAAGAAAAAAAATAAATTATGCAATCGTGCATTACATAATTTTCAAACAAATAAATAAGAATAACGTCATATAAATACTTTTTTACTCTTGTTTAATGTTTTAATAGTATCCCTAGCTTCATCTTCTACCAAGAACTAGTGATTAGATGTTACGGTAGGTCTAGTTTTGTTGCTTTTTGATCGGCCAGAAGATGACTACGCCCACTCATCAACTAAATCTAGTGTGTCTAGCTTTTCTGCATATATTCCGTATTTTGACAACAAACTGTGACTACCAAACAATGATCATCAATGTCAGCAATGTTTCAAAGTAGTTTGACACAATTATTTGCTTAGGAGACTTAGAAAATGTAAATATAAAGCGTGACATATTTCTCTAGCAAAAACAACGAAATACGTAAACACGCGAATCTTCACAAAAATTGTGATAATAATATCAAAACACGCACATGTGCTGATTAACTAAAGTCAAATTAGTTGTTTAAATAGTAGCGGAAGTCATTCTACGAGTTTTAATATATGAACTGCATGAAGCGGACGATTTTTAGGGATTTATTCGTGATAAACTAAAAACCACGCTATGAGCGTTGCTGGGGCACGGCGTGTTGAATTTTGCAACGCTCAGAGCGTTGCTGTGGAGTCAAAGAGTTAAGTTTTAACAGTTTGAAAATAATTGAATAGTTTAGAAGAAAAGTTTCATCATTGATGTATAATAGAGACGATGAAAACAGGTTCACTTTGGCAGCTTATATATGGAACTTAGCTGCCAATGACGGTTCTGCTCCTTCTGATGGGTTGGTTCTTTTTACACTGCTCACGTCTCGTCGATGGTCAAGGTTGTCGGGTGTAGCTCGTTTCCCAGAAATGTCAAGGAGAGTCTAAAAAGTTGGTCCCTCGTCTTAAAGCTTAGGCCACTGTTCCGTTCCTGTTCCAGAAATAGTACTTTCTGCTGGTACCACCAATAACTATGATAAAGAATAGAAACGAAACGCTCTTCTGAGTATTGCGTTTCCCGACACACACTTATGTGTCCTCTTTCTTCTATTCTACCATCCCATTTATCCAAGAATTTACCCTCGGTGAGAATTAAATTTATTCCCTCGGGATAAAACTTTCTTTACATTTAAACTGGATAGCTTTAGCTTTACATTACATTTAAATGAAAAGGTTAATAGTACAGATAGAATATGTTTACATTTACATATCCACTGATTGAAAAGTGTTCTCAATATAAATTGAATATGTTTTCATTTATGTTTACACTGATTGAAAAGTTTGAATCTTTCATTAATTTTGAAATGAATATGTTCACATAGACATTTACACTGGTTTGAAACTGTAAGTATTATACTTAGAACGTACATCATTTCTTTCATCTTTTCCTCCCTGCTTCGTATGGAACCTGGGACTACTTTGTGCTTTTAGTTCTCTTTACGAAACTAGCAATAAAGCAATCAACAGCCCTAGCAGTAGTGGTTCATGAATCCTGATTCAATATGCTGAGGTTGCCAGCCTCAAATAAATAGGACATTCACTAGCGATCTTCACCTATTAAAATGCACATGGCCATATACATATATGTTAGTTCACCTGTTAGTAATAAAATATCATCATCATCATGTGACGTATTCTTTCCAGAACGTTGTCTCCATTACAGCTGCTCTGAACGCATCACGATTCTGGGCAAGTCGACCTGCATCAGCCAAAGACAAGTTCAGACTCTCTGTGATGTCCTGGGTCCACCGTCGTCTAGGTCGACCCCTTCCCCTTTTTCCAGGGACCATGCCTTCCATCACTGTTTTTTCCAGACTATTATGTCTTTTTATATGACCGAAAAATTTCAGCTTCCTTATTGCGATGGTATTTAGGAGCCAATGTTCCTGTACATTTAGTGAGTGCAGTACTTCTCTGTTGGTCTTTTTTTCTGTCCAGGGTATTCTCAACATCCTTCTGTAGCATTTCATTTCGAATGATGTAATCTTTTTTGCAACTGTTTTATTGAGTGTCCAAGTCTCGCAGCCGTATGTTGCTACTGGGAATATACATGCTCTGATCAGTTGTAACTTTGTTTCTTTGCTTGTGCCTTGCCATAGGTTTTTCATCTGTTTTAGCTTATGTGAAGCAATTGCAAGTCTTCTTTTAATTTCTACTGCACAGTCGCCAGAGCTGTTAATGATTGATCCTAAGTATTCGAATTCATTGACACTTTCCAGTTCTTCGTTATCAATTTCAATTTCTGGTTTGGTCTTTACTTTGTCTGTTGTCAATACTTTGGTCTTCTTGGTGTTTAGGTATAGATTCTGGGCCTCGCTGTGTTTTTTGGTGGACAGAATTAATTGTTCAAGTCCTTCTGGGTTGGTCGATAGGAGGACTGTGTCGTCAGCATATCTGATTTCCGGGATCTGGTACCCGCCGATGTTAAATGAGTCAAACTCTGTGTGTTGTTGGTCATCTCTTACGTTTCTCATGATATTCTCGGCATAAATGTTAAACAGGTAAGGGGAAAGGGTACAGCCTTGTCTTACTCCTTTCTGTACTTCAAACCATTCTGATGTTTCCCCCTCTATTCTTACGGCTGCCTGTTGTTCTTGGTACAACAGTGCGATGAGTTGTATAAGGTGGTTTGGAAATCCCATATTTTTCATAATAGCCCATAACTGCTGATGTTGTACACAATCGAAAGCTTTTGTATAATCAATGAAACAAGTATGTAGGTCAACGTTGAATTCTCTATAAAATATAGAATGTAAAATGACAACTTACGCCAATCCTGGCTTACAGACTTTTCACTCAGATGAATAAAAGGTACTGGCAGTTGCCTTATTACACGTGTACTTGGGGTCGTTAATTTGAACTTTAATTCCCTTTCTGACTACGTGTGTTTCCTTCAGTTTCCTCAGACAGCTGCTTTCCTTATTAAAATGATAGAGATTTCGTGGGCTGAATTGTACGTCCTGATGAATACTCCAATAAAAAGTGTCCAGTCTGATAAATGGAAATTCTGAATTCTAACTGGCACGTCTGGTGTCTTTGGCAAGCGTGAATCTCACAGTGAAAAACCCACTGAAATGTGTCAGGTTATATTCACTGTTTTACCCCACTCTGTTTGTTATGGGGCTCAAACAGAGCCAATCTGATTTGAATATTTTGCATAACTCTTCTAGTGCAAAATTTCAAACATTAATTTTCTGAAAATGGGCTGTAAACATCCGATTGTAGTCAGGCGACCTCACAGACATATCGGTAACCTCACACGACAATGTGTGTTAGATGTAACAAATTATTACTTTCGCTAAAGCAATGTCTTATCTGTTGCTTCAGCACACACAAAATCCGTCTCTTTACAACATTGGCGGAGACGCCCCCGTGCCTTATCAGTGATTACGCAGATTGCGCTGGGCGATGGTATCGGCCGCGCCAGCGATTAACTAACTTGGTTGTCGATAATGTTCTCTCAGCCGCTCCTGCAAATGTTTAGTATTATCATCAACAAGGAGTGTCAGATAAACAGACAAGACACAATATACTGAAAGTAGCGAAAGAATGTAGATACAAAATATCTCCTACACATAGCAGAGAAAGAAAGAAAGTGCGACAATTGAAAGCACGCAATAAAATCCTTACCACAAATGTACCGATTACCGCCGTAGTGAAACAAAGATTAGGAAGAAGAAGGGATCGATCCTATACATTCTGTGACAACGCCTTATATACTGAAGCACATTAAAAACGCACCACTATTATACAAGGTATATACTGATGCCGAGAAGCTGGAAAAAAAAGTGTGGGAATGGATTTTCCCCGTGTTTGTCATGAGGTAGAGAGCGAATGGCTGCTGGAATGGAAAGTGCATTATTCAACCCACGGGTTTGTGTACAGACTACATGAAAACAATGAAAGTTACACGTGCAACACGATTCCCAACAGCTATGACCCTGAAAATGTGTATGCGTTGTGGCAGTATACTCGGTATAAAAAGGCCGTTGAGACAAAACGCCTAGTACATGTGCTTGAAATGCCACGACTATCTGAAAACGACCGCCAACGAGCCATTGGTATGTTGGAGACCGGAATAAGCTCACGGGCCATTGCCAGAAGGATGAATTGCCACCACAGCACTATTGTACGTCTCAATGAACGTTACGGAACCACTGGCAGTGCCCGGGATAGACTTCGGAGTACCCAACCATGAGTAACTACCCCTGCGCAAGATCGTCATATTGTGATGAGTCACCTAAGGAATCGTTCTCCCCCGGCAAGTCAAACAGCAAGAGCAATAGTGGGTGGACGTGGGCAAGTCTCTCGAATGACAGTCATACGACGACTCAGAGCTACAAGCCTTACTGCAAGACGACCTTATGTTGGGCCAAACTTGACTCACAGACATCGTCAGCAGCGCCTGCAATGGGCAGAGCAACATGTCAGATGGACTAGACTGCAGTGGAATGCTGTCCTATTCACAGACGAGAGCAGATTCAACATATCCTTTGCTGATGGACGTATGCGGATTTGGCGATGGTGTGGAGAGCGCTTTGCAGATTGCTGTGTTCGTCAGCACAACCGATTTGGAGGTGGCAGTATTCACATTTGGGGAGGATTCAGTTTTCACCATCGCTTGCCTCTTCACGTCTTCCGTGGAAATGTTAATGCTGTGACATATCGAGATGAGGTTCTGAATGCATTGGTTGCTCTTGCGTTCACAAATTATCCAGACTAGTAGCTTCTCCAGCAGGATAACGCATGTGCGCACACCGCATGCATTACGCAGCAATATCTACAGCAGCAGAACATTGTGACGATTGATTTGCCTGCCCTATCACCAGACATGTCCCCTATAGAACATCTGTGGGATGAGCTTGGACTCAGAGTCTACAGGAAAGGTTCTCCAGCTAATCTGCAACAGCTCGAAGCTGCTCTTACACGTGAATGGGACTTGATTCCCCGGAATTTCCTTCAGAGACTTGTGCGTTCCATGCGGGGCCGCTGCCAAGCTTGTTTGCAAGCACACGGTGGACATACTGAGGATAGTGTGAATGAATTTTTTTATTGGTTGCATTTTCGGTTTTCTCCCTTGCCTGCACAGAAGGCAATGAATTTCGTAACAATCAAATGCACAAATTAATGACCAGCATGGATTCATAGGAAAATGAATAAAGATTCAAAATATGTAAACTTGTAAACACTTATATTTACATTTCACACTCTGTTCCTGGATTATACGGGTGGTACGTTTTTAATGTGCTTCAGTATATATAATGTACAGGGAGTATTTCCAAGCATCTCTGCTTCTTGCAGTGAAACGATACTGTCATATGTGCGAAACGAGTTCGAATCTCCACAGTGCCTAAGACTTCTTCACTTTCTCTTCCTTGAGGTTCCATGTGTCTTTGAAATAATATCATTATTTTTTTCTATCCTTATGGAGCATGGAGCCACAACTATGCAGACCCCCTTGCACGAAGTCTGCACAAAGCATTCACATTCTGTTGCAGCATTGGTTTCTGTAACACGTTTTTTTTTTACATGAGGTTGCCAGCTGTATGCACAACCTCACATTAGTTTCCTTGCACGACATGCCTGAAGGAGAATTCTTTGTTTGTCTCATCAGAGACCCATCAGAGAGCCAAGGGAGAATTCTTTGTTTGTCTCATCAGAGAACAAGGAAACTACACACCGCTTTTAAATGATATACTTTTTATAACGTACGTTCGCTATTACTCGAGGCGGAATCTCAGGTTAGTATGTCTAACCTAAGACTGATTTTTACGTGAGTATCCTATTTTCCCTGTACGCTGACAGGTGTCCTCTCGCCATTCAGGCAGATACTCGCCGTCTTCGGAGAGTACCCATTAAAGCCAGGTCGGCCCAGGAGTCGTTCGGGTTATTCCAGTCCCTGGTCGACAAAACTGCTTCAAATATCTACGCCAGAGCTCGAATTATTCCATTCCAAATCCCGGTCGACGACACTACTTCAAATGTGCTCGCCCTGGCTTGAACCTGCATCACCCGATCTCCAGCGCAGTGTAGTAACACTTACACCAGCGCGGCTCCCAAAAAATGATATACTAACATATTGTTAGTAAATGATATACTAACATACTATCTGTATCGATCTTATCGGTCTCTCTAATGTAAAGACGCAAAAGGTTACACAGCCAAATACTGTATCTCACATATCTCAAAGAGTTTTAGAACACAAAAATTATAATAGAGATTTTCCAGCCTCCCGTTCCTGTACCAAAGTTTATTATTATGTAAAAGAAGAGGAGCCTCAAGTTGAAAATAATCTCCCTTCTTGAAGTAGGAGAGAGTTGAGTAACAGAGTTGTCAGTGGAGAGTTGAGTAGCAGAGTTGTCAGTAGAGAGTTGAGTAGCAGAGTTGTCAGTAGAGAGTTGAGAAGCAGAGTTGTCAGTGGAGAGTTGAGTAGCAGAGTTGTCAGTAGAGAGTTGAGTAGCAGAGTTGTCAGTAGAGAGTTGAGTAGCAGAGTTGTCAGTAGAGAGTTGAGTAGCAGAGTTGTCAGTAGAGAGTTGAGTAGCAGAGTTGTCAGTAGAGAGTTGAGTAGCAGAGTTGTCAGTAGAGAGTTGAGTAGCAGAGTTGTCAGTAGAGAGTTGAGTAGCACAGTTGTCAGTAGCGAGTTGAGTATCAGAGTTGTCAGTAGCGAGTTGAGTATCAGAGTTGTCAGTAGCGAGTTGAGTATCAGAGTTGTCAGTAGCGAGTTGAGTAGCACAGTTGTCAGTAGAGAGTTGAGCATCAGAGTTGTCAGTAGCGAGTTGAGTATCAGAGTTATCAGTAGCGAGTTGAGTAGCAGAGTTGTCAGTAGAGAGTTGAGTAGCAGAGTTGTCAGTAGAGAGTTGAGTAGCACAGTTGTCAGTAGAGAGTTGAGTAGCACAGTTGTCAGTAGAGAGTTGAGCAGCAGAGTTGTCAGCAGAGAGTTTAGTAGCAGAGTTGACAGTAGATAGTTGAGTAGCAGAGTTGTCAGTAGAGAGTTGAGTAGCAGAGTTGTCAGTAGAGAGTTGAGTAGCAGAGTTGTCAGTAGAGAGTTGAGTAGCACAGTTGTCAGTAGATAGTTGAGTAGCAAGTTGTCAGTAGAGAGTTGAGTAGCAGAGTTGTCAGTAGAGAGTTGAGTAGCAGAGTTGTCAGTAGAGAGTTGAGTAGCACAGTTGTCAGTAGAGAGTTGAGTAGCAGAGTTGTCAGTAGAGAGTTGAGTAGCACAGTTGTCAGTAGAGAGTTGAGTAGCACAGTTGTCAGTAGAGAGTTGAGTAGCAGAGTTGTTAGTGCGCTTGCTTCTCGAGACAAAGTTACAGGGTTCGAAACATGGTAGCATCACGCTCAACTCTACCCCAACTGTAAATGGGTACCTGATTGTGCACTTGAGTTAGGTAAGGGGACGGTAGCAAGAACTGAACCTGTCATCATCATCATCATCAGTTGCCATCTCCACAACGAAGGTTGGCTGTAATGGATCTCCAACGTCTTCTGTCTCTTGTCTTGATGGTGCACTCTGATAGACTCTTTCCTGTCCATCTCTTGATGTTGTCTTCCCACTTATAGCGCTGTCTTCCCCTTGCACGTTTGCCTTCAACTCTCCCTTCTGTTATGGTCTTCTGCAAGGTGTTATGCCTTTTTATGTGGCCAAAGTATTTAAGCTGTCGAACTTTGACCTCCCTCATTAGTTCTCTTTTCATACCTAGATTTTCTAGGACCTCCTTATTTGTTTTCATCTCTTTCCATGAGATACGCCCCATTCTTCTATATATCCACATTTCAAGAGCCTCAATTCTTTCTTCCAACTGCTTATTCATCGTCCATGTTTCTGCACCATACAGAAATGCAGAATATATATAACACTTTATGATTCTCAGTTTTAATTTGTGAGATAACTGTTTGGATGTCAGTATATGTTTCATGTTGTTGAATGTAGCTTTGGCCATTCCTATTCTCTTCTTGATTTCTGTTTCACATCTGCCATCTTCTGTTATTATATGACCGAGATATACGTAGCTCTTGACTTGTTCCAGGATTTCCCCATTTACGCTTATCTTTAATGTGGGTTTATCGTCTGTTTTGCTAATTATCATAGTTTTTGTTTTCTCAATATTAATGTCGAGTCCATATTCATGACTTATACTGTTCACTTGCTTCACTAGTTCTTGTAACTCCTGTTCACTTTCAGCTAACAACACGGTATCATCTGCATATCTAAGGTTGTTTATTGACCTTCCACTGATGTTCAGTCCTGGTATTTCCTGTATCTGTTTGAAAATTTTTTCGGTGTATAAATTAAATAGGCAGGGGGACAGCACACAACCTTGTTTGACACCTCTTTTTATTTCTATGTATGGTGAATAATTCCTTCCAGATCTTACTGTGGCAGTTTGCTCCCAATAAAGGTTACTGAGTATTCTTATATCTTTTCCATCAATACCTATGTCTTCGAGGCATTCAATTATTTTCTCATGATGGACTCTGTCAAAAGCCTTCTTATAGTCAATGAAGCACATATACATACTTTTTTGGACCTCTGTATATTTTTCTGCTAATATTCTTAGGCAAAATATTGCCTCTCTTGTTCCACTGTTCCGTCTAAAACCAAACTGTTCTTCCTGGATTTCGCTGTCTACTTTACTTTTTATTCTTTCCTGTATGATTTTGAGCAGTATCTTAATTGCATGACTCATCAGGCTGATTGTTCTGAAGTCTGAACATTCTGTTGCATTTGGTTTTTTGGGCAATGTTATAAAAACTGATGTCTTCATGTCGTGTGGTATATATCCTGTATTGTATACATCGTTGCATATTTCTGTGATTGTATCTATACCAAAGCTCTCCAGAGCTTCTATCATTTCAATTTTTATGTTATCCATGCCTGCTGATTTTCCTTTTTGTATCATTTGAATGGCATTCTCTACTTCTGATCTGAGAATGTTTGGGCCTTCATTAGAATCTGGTGATGGTTTTTTACCTCTGTTGTCCTCGAATAATTCTTTTACGTATTCTGCCCATCTGTTTGATATGTCTTTCTCATCAAGTAATATTACACCATTTTTGTTCTTGATACAGCTTCCTCCTTGTGCAAACCGTGACCGATTTGATAATTTCTTTATTTCTTCATGCATATCTCTTGTCCTGTGCTTTGCTTCCAAGTCTTCTATTTCCTTGCATTTTGTTTCTATCCACCGTTCTTTTGCTTCTCTACACATAGTACGCATGTCATTGTCTATTGTTTTATATTCTGGAGTGTTTTTTGCTTTCTTTCTTTCGGTCATTTTATTCAAGATGTCATCTGTCATCCAAATTTGATTTTTCTTAGACTCCTTGTTAGGTAAATTTGCATTTGCTGATTGTATGCTTGTTTTTAAGCATTCCCATTTTGCGGTTGCTTTTTCTTCTGGGTTTTCTCTTCTATACTGCTCCATGCTTTCTGTCAATAACTGTTGATATTTATTTTTGACGTCGATTAAATATTTCTGTTTTATATCTGGTTGTTTCAGCGCGGATATTTCTATCTGGGGTTCCTCCTGTCTTCTGTTTCCTGCTCTTTTCAGCTTTATATTTACTTTGATGACGACTGGATTGTGATCTGAATTTATGTCGGCGCCAGGATATGTCTTTGCACTTGTGACACTGTTCTTAAATCTATGTTTTATCATGATATAGTCGATTTGATTTCGTGTTATATCTCCTGGGCTTTTCCATGTGTATAATTTCCTTGGGTGGTGTTCAAAAAAGGTGTTACATATGACCAGCTGGTTTTCTTCACAGAACTGGATAAGTCTGTCTCCTCTATCATTTCTTGTTCCTAGTTCATACTGTCCTACTATTTTCTTGTATTTTCCTTTTCCTACTTTTGCATACATATCACCCATTACTATCAACACATCTGTTGATTTGACTGGTTTAAGTGTGTGTTGTAGCTCTTCATAGTATTCTTCTATTTCTTCCTCGCTGTGATCTTTAGTTGGTGCATAAGTTTGTAAGATTGATATGTCGAATGGCTTTGCTCTCATTTTTAGTAACATCATTCTGTCATTGTGTGTCCAGTATCCACATACGTATTTTTCTAACTCCTTCTTTATCAACATTCCTACCCCTCTTTCATGTTTTTCTCCGCCTGAGTGTATAAGCGTGTACTGGTCTCTTTTTATGTAGCCTGTATCCAAAAGTCTTGTCTCTGCAACTCCCAGTATATCGAGTTTCATGTCTGTTGCTTCTAATATAAGATTGTCAAGCTTTCCTTCTCCGTTCAGAGTTCTAACATTCCATGTTCCTATTTTTAGGCTTCTCCTACTAGTTTTTAGGTGGTCTTTCTCAGAATGCTCCCTTTCAACAGAATTTAAGGAACACTCGTCATTATGTACTTCCTTACTCATTAGAGGAGTTGCCTCTTCCCTGTTAATTTGTACAGTAGATTCTTCCCCAGTGGACAGAGAGTTCTCTACTGATCGTTTCTTATCTTGTTGTTGTGATCCCATTACGTTCTGTAGGAAGTACGTGGTAAGGCCCCAATCTCTTCCACGGTGGCTAGCCATTGTCTTTTTCTATGTCCGACATGCCTCTAGTGCGCCACACACTTTGCTGTTTCGCTTTGCGAGCCGTTGATCTTCTCAGATTCCTCCGCCTCACTCACCGTCTCAGTCTTTGTGTACTAGGGATGGACATTCCCTTGAGTAAGATTTCTGTCATCCCACCTCATAAAGCTGTGACTAAGTATAGTAACGTCTGTAATGCCTCACTCCAGTAAGGCTATTTCTTCTTTGTGACTACCTTTAAATGCATCTTAAAATGGGGTGGGGCGGGGATGGGGGGTGGGGAGGAATACGCTTGTTTTGTAGTCAAGGGAAACTACTCAGATAATGACAAAGGACTTTAAACAGGTCAGAGTTATTCTGCTTCTTTGGAACAAAAACTTACTTACTTAGTCGTTCCCCTTCTACCGTGAGGTGTAGAGGTTTGGAAGAGAGAGCGCCAGACTATCATATCGGCTGTCTTCCTCCTGGCCTGGTTCCATTCTAGTCCTCGGTCCTTCAAAGATTGTCTAATGTTGTCCTCCCAGCGGAGTGGGGGTCTGGATCCCTGGCTCTTTGTTTCCCATGCTTGTCGTGGTAACCGATCTTCTCCCATTCTGCAGACATGGCCAAACTATCTTAGTTCAGACTGTTCTACTTGGGTCTGCAGGGGGTGGGATTTTAGGCCCTGACGTATCGTCTGGTTACGGACCATGTCTCTTCTCATTACTTCAACCACCTTCCTCATGAAACCACATTTCTGAGGTTTGGATCTGGCTTTTGTGGGTTGTAGTCATTGCCCATGACTCGCATCCATATGTCAAAACTGGGACATAGGTGGAGCGATATACAGCCATCTTCGTTTTCTTACCAACCTCTCTCTTGGTTAGGAATCCTCGATTTATGGTCTGAAAAAGTCTCCCAGCGGCTGCTTTTCGAGTGGCCCTTTCTTCTTTGATGCCTCCCTTTCGGTCTATAATAGCTCCGAGGTATTTAAAGTGGTCGACCTGCTCCAGGACTGGTACTCCCAGCTTAATCTGATGTCTTCTTTCTTCTCGTGATATCACCATGGATTTTGTTTTAGAGCTGCTTATGACCACCCCTCTCTTCTCCAGCTCTTCCTTCTAGACTTGCAGGTTGGATTGGAGATGTGCCTCTGATTTAGCAATCAGGGCAACATCATCAGCAAATGCCAGCTCTGAAATACAGACCTGTCTCATCTTCCAGTACCCCACTGAATACTTTCTTGTTGTCGCCTTACATGCCTTGATGACATCGTCCATGAGGAGTATGAGAAGATAAGTTGACAGAATATCACATTGTCTTACACAAGTGGTGATCCTGAACTCTTCTGACCTATGGTTTGCTGTCCTCACATAATGTCTGCAAGACTTGTAGAAGCTCTGTATAGCATGAATCTGAGGTGCTGGAATGTTCTTCCTTGCCAAACAGTCCCAAAGTTTGCTCCAGGGGACCCTGTCAAACGCCTTTTCCAGATCTATGAAACAAAGATGGATCTCACTCTTATACTCAAGGGCCTTTTCACTCAGCTGTCTGAGTGTGAAGATTAGGTCTTTAGTACTTCGGTTTGCTCGGAATCCGCACTGGACCTCATCCAATTGTGGCTCAGCTAGGCGTCTGAGTCTCTGCTCTGGGATTCTAGAGTAGATTTTACCAGGGACACTGAGAAGAGATAAGCCTCTATGGTTTCCACATTGTCGATTGTCACCCTTTTTGAAAATTGGTGTTATGATGGCAATCTCCCAATCCTTTTGTATGGTCTTGTTGCACCACGCTGTCTGTAGGACCCTTATGAGTAATGGGTCACCTAATGCTCAAATGTAGTTAACCATTTATGAGTATACCATCATGCCCTGCTGCGTTGCCCATCTTGATTTTCTCCGGTGTTGCCATCAGTTCTTCCATCTTTATGTCATCTTCATCACCTTTAGTTTTCTCTTCTGTGCTAGTGGTTATCATTTCTGATGCTTCACCATGCTCACCATCCAGGAGTTCTGGGAAATATTCTTTCCATTACTTCCTTTGGGGCAGTAAGCAATTTGCCTTGCTTGTCCTTTATAAATTTGAGAGGGCATTGTTTTTCCTTCCTTGTGTTCTTTAGGGTTTTATAGAACAATTTCTGGTTTTGCGCATCTTTTTCTAGCTTTACTTCAGGACTTCTGTTTTGCTTCTAGCACCTTGTTCTTTGCTTCTGTTCTGAGTGTCACATATTCTCTATATTTCTCCATTTGTCCTGTTGTGTTTTTAGCTCCTAAGTATTGTTTCCATGCCATTTTCTTCTCTCTTATTTTCTCTTTGACTTCCTCTGTCCACCAAGGTGTCCTCTTTCTCTTGTTCCCAAGTCGGACTTCACCACATGCTTCTGTAGCAGCTGTCTTTATGATGTACTTGAATTTAAGCCAGAGGGTTTCCAAGTCATCAGGTTGTTCTTCTGTGTT
Source organism: Oreohelix idahoensis (assembly GCA_024509875.1). NCBI lineage: Eukaryota > Metazoa > Mollusca > Gastropoda > Stylommatophora > Oreohelicidae > Oreohelix > Oreohelix idahoensis. The sequence continues at coordinate 336,118 of JAMPIV010004644.1, forward strand.
GCTCACCGCTGCAGCAATAAGCCCCTGATATCTGGTCTTAATTTCTGGCTATCTCAGCTTGTAGGTCTTAATGCTCATTTCTGCCGTTTGTGATGTTGGGCAGTTTCTAGGCTGAGCAACTCTTTCAGTTGTTCTTTTGATTGTAAGCAGGTAGTGATCACTTTCAATCTCTGGCCCCCTCAGACTCTAGCATCCCCGACAAATTTGAATGAGCTCCTCCTAACAATGGCATAGTCGATCACTGACTTCTCATTCTTTGTTGGTTCACATCTAATGTATGCATGTATGCGCTTATGGGGGAACTTTGTGTTTGTAATGATCAGATTCTGCTCACTGCAGAATCTAAGGAGTCGCTTTCCATTGTCACTGAGAGTATCTTCTCCATATCTTCTGTCGTGCTTAGATAGGTTTTAAAGTTATGTAAGGTCCCGCCTGAGTATAGGGGATGGTAATAATTACGTAAGAAGTAAATGTGTAAGAAATAGATTTTCACGTGTGAATATTTATAAGGAGAAGATCTGTCTCTGGACTGAGTAGTTTCTCTAGTCCAGCCTATCTATACGACTATATTTTAGTATAAGACAATCTTGCACCTCCCTATCATGAGAAATATAAGTTTACCTAACACTCATACACAGCTATGTGACAACAAGACACACAAACATGAAAAAATTATGGTAAATTTGGGTATGGGTCTGACCAACACAAAGTTTAGTTCTTTTGTTGTTTATTATCATTAAACTTTACAACATCGAATACCTAAAAGAGAAAGATCAAATAAAATTAGAATTACATGCATAGAAAAAAAACTAACGGAATACCTGTGCTCTCCCTTCCTTGAGAAGATAAGAACCCAACAAGTTAATAACCCCAAAGGTTAAAGGTTAGCACTAGGTTACAGTATAGACATTATATAATGTCCAGAGTATTTATCGTCCGAAATGGGCCCCAGTCCCTCCTTTCAATAACTAAATTTTATAAGGGGAACGCCTAATTTTGTGGTTGATTTCCTCGATAAACAATGTCACCTTGGATAGTTAATGCCGAGACTCTCTGAGATCTGGTGTTCACCGTAAACAGTAGGAAAACATCAAATTGCTAAAAAAAAACCGTTAATTATTGTTACTTGATGATGATGGTAAATCCTATCGGCTGGCTCTGGTGAGTGCCGATTCTGAAATAGCGTAACTCTTCTGGATAAATATCCACTTGGATACGACTATCAAAAGTCGGGAAAATTGTTGTATCTTTCACACCCCAGTGGGCTGATAAAAATGTAAAAATATATATCTGGGTATTTGTAAGTCCAGTTAAAATTTACTATTAAATGTTCGTTCATTTCTGTGGCCTGTCCTTTTCACAACTGAACTTGGAGACGCGTAAGCCAAAAGAAGACAACTTTAATCCAATCAGTAAAATGGTGACAAGGCCCAAGATATAGACCAAAATAAAGCTAAATATAAAAAAAACCGCTGGTCGCCGTTGATCGGGTCATGCCTTAAGAATAGAGGAACATTATGAAAAAATTACTGCTAATAATATCTACATATAAGCACACGTTGTCTCTAGCATATTTGTTGCAATATGGTTTTCGAAGACAGTATGACTTAACAATATTCTTATCTGGTCAGTTATTATTTAATTTATCCATACGCGCACTTTAACAAATATCGCCTGTCGCTAAGTAGCTATTAGAGGGTCGGCGTCGGTTTGTTTAGTCGCATGATATTTAAACAACAGCCACCCACCAAACTACACAAAACGAAACAAACATGAATTCTATTCCGTCAATTATCTGTCGCGCCTAGTGTATTAATTAGTCAACTAAACCGTCTCTTTCTATGTGATAGCGGGTGATTAAATTAACATTATAACTGAAACATCTGGAATAAAAATAGCTACGCGTTATTTAATTCACTAGTTTTAACGCTAGAAAATCACAGTGAATTATAATGGTAAACTTAACACATTAAATCGAAACTATTTAACAGTGAGTCAGGCTGGCAGAGAAATGTATGACTTAGTTAGCGAATCGTAGGACGCTAACGGGAAAACAAAGGCTGTAGGATGCTGTAGGCTATATTTCCATTATGCGTCACATCTTCCAGTAACTCCACCCCATCTAGCATAGTCATTTCCAACTCTGGCATTGAAATCTCCGAGCATGATAATTTCATCTAGGCAGTCATCCACTGTCCTTTAAAGCAGCTCGGAGAATTCCTCCTTGACCTCGGCTCTCTCATCCTCATTTGGCCCATACACTATGACCAGGTTGACTATGGTTTCTCCTTCTTTTAGTTTTACAACCATAATGCGCTCCGAGACAAAGTTTCATCCCTTGATACTATCTTTTTGGTTTTTGGCCACAATGCAACCCACGCCCCCTTTAGCTCTTTCAGATGTGGGTACACCACTGTAGAGCAGCGTGTTGCCATCGAGATCCATGACTCCTTGTCCTTTTTTCATTGTTTCCGTTATAGCCAGGATTTCTTTCCAAAGTCTTTGTATGATCATTTTTCGTATGTATGATCATTTTTTGACTGAAGTGTGTATTATGTTTTTTACAGTCAAAGGGACATCACCCGAGTTATCGAGACTACAATTTTTTAGGAGTTTGCCTTCTCTTGTATAGAGACACGTTCGGTCTATAATTTCTTGAACGAAGCGTGACCATATCTCCTTATTTGGTAGTATCAGTCAACTGTTGTAGATGTCTGAAACCTTTCTTAAACGCTTTCTGTTCATGACCATAAAAGGCGCGACTGTATAAGACTTTTATCTCGAATGTTCTTAGAATCGTCTTATTGTGAACGGCGACTCAGAGATTGTCGTTCTGCGCATGTCTCGACTTGGAGTTCGTTTGTTGTTCCGCCCAGCTCGGGGCAGTTTAGAAATGGTCTGAGTAGCGAGCGGACGCAACCTGCGTCTTGTGATTTTCTGAGGGAAATACATTGTCTTTGTGAGTTAGTTAGCTAACTAGACTATTTCCCAGTATTATTCAAGCCTGCCTGGAGGCATATGTTCATGGTTGATTTTCCGAAATAAGGTAATTCCTCTTGTATCGAACTTTATGCTATCATCTAGAGGTTCGTCATTTTGTCGCCTTTTTGCTCGCCTGTGTGATTCAAAATGGAGAGGTACTTTGACTAGGATTAAGTCACCGGTATCTTTATACCTGAACTAGTTATATATATATGGGTCGCTCTAGACCAACAAGACTATTGTCTGTGTTCCAGGATTCGTTATATCAGAGATCACGTCCAAGTCAGATGGTTAGACTTAGAAACGTTATAAAGGTCGGTATGACCTATATGCCCAGTATGCTATTCACGTGCAGACAGTAAACGGACTTATTGTATACATCTGATCTGCTAGCATCAGAAAGGGAGCATTTATTATTGTCTATGAACATTGAAGATCTGCAGCTGACACTGTTGCAGAAGTTATATATATTATGCATACAGCTTCACGAACCAGAACTTTATGATATCTGTTTACAATACAACTATTGAGTATTGAATCCTACATGACTATCAGTTAATATGATTTTGAATGCTGCATTCGTTATACTATGCTGATGATAACATAAGTATCATGACTGTTTTGTGGCGTGCAATAAATGGTATAAACCTAAAGCGAAGTTACCATTTCTATGACTCTACACGTCATGTTGCCTGTGGTGTACCCTGTGAACTGTTCTACTGCAACACACACAGCAACATTCTAAACCAGATAAGACACCCACATCTTGCACTGTAATACCTGGTGTCGATAGAGGTGGTAATTTGACGGCATCCTAAATCCACCCTTATCAATTCATGGTGGCCAAAAGTTGGTTTATTCTGGTACCAACTCTCAAGGGGGTCAACAAACCCAGACATCATCAGCAGACTACAAGACAACGTTGCAGTTTCTATTCATCACCTTTGATGAAATTTTTTGAAAGACGCGGCATTACTGACAGTTGTTGATATTTTGAAACTACCCGGCGCTGCTCGGCAGTATTGAAGTTTGTCTACAACTAGAAGGACAAGTACCGAGCGAATGGATTTCCTGATCTGTTGAGAAGAAGGACAAGTGCCGTAACAACTGTTCCGGTCTCAGAGGTACTGTTGCAGATTCAGAAGGTCAAGTGCTCAAGTCAATTTGTAGAATTCAGAAGGTCAAGTTCAGAAGCTGTTTCCTGTTAGAAGCTCATTTCCTTCGTCATGGCAGTTTACGGGAGCAGATATGGATCAACGTTGGATCATTGTCCTAAGAATGCTGATCACATCCTGTTCTGAACTGTGCTGACGTTGTGGATACATAGAAGTTAAGTGGCCTGTTTTGTTTGTGAACTGTGCCCTTATGTTCTAGCTGAGCCTTCTAAATTCTTTCACACTTTTTGCTGTTTGTTACATGTTATATGTTATTTGTATTTGTATATTTATATGTTTATATTTCAGCGGGTTTTCTCGGTTGGGCGGTGTCTTTCAGTAGAAGATACCACGTCACAGAGGTTCTACTGTTAGCGTTTTCGTTAGGGACTGTGCGAATTTCCTACGGTGAAATTTGCTAGCGACAATCGTTGCTATATCTGTTTAGTTGTGACGAGTTGTGCTTTATTTTTGTTTTTTTGTATATTTTTTTTTCTTTTCTTTTCTCTCTTTCTTTTTGTTTTTAGTTTCGATTTCAATTGTTTGTATTTGTAGGTCTCCTCTTTTCTATTATTCAGTTCTTCACGTAAATTTTTGTGTATACACTGTAGCGTCATTTGTTTGTCATATCTTCGCATTCTGTCATCATATTCTTTTTAGTTTCGCTGTTTATTTATTTGACTTATGCGAATGTTTTCGTATTGTTTGATCTTTGTTGTTGTTTACATTGACTCTGATCTTTGTTATTGTTTACATTGACTCTGATCTTTGTTATTGTTTACATTGACTTTGATCTTTGTTTTGTTTACATTGTTGGTGACTTTGTTATTGTTTACATTGTCTTGTTATTGTTTGCATAGTTCTTGCATAGTTAGCTTTCACTATTGTTACATATATGCTCATGCACTATTGGTCTATAGTGCACTTATCATAACTAACTGGTGTTTTTTTTTGCTTATGCACTATTGTAGTGCAGTTATGATAAATAACTGATGGTTATGCACTGATTTGTGTAGTGCACTGTTAATTAAGAGGTGACTTGTGATATTATTATACATTTGATAATACAAGTTGGTGTCAAGTCTTGTTTCCCACAGAGATTGGGTTAAACATAGTGATTATACAAGCACTTTATTAAGTCTTGTTGCTATTAAGATTGAAATAAGATAATTAATTATTTCAGGTTCTGTACTCACATTTTAGACATCATGTCTACATTTGAGTACTTTATTGAGCAGGGTAAAGCCCTTGGGAAGACAGGTGATAAATTAGAAGAATTTGCGACTGTTCAATATGCCAAGGCATTGAAGTCGGAAGAAAAGAAAATGAAAGAACAAACAGAACAAAAGAAAATAGATGCTGAAATAGAACAAAAAAAACTGCAGATGCAGGTGGAGGAAAAAAAGATTCCAAATGGAAATGGAAAAACAAAAAAGAGAAGCAGAATCTCAGGAGAAGAGACTTCAGGCTGAGGCTGAAAATAAGAGACTTGAAAAAGAGGCTGAAAATAAGAGACTTGAAAAAGAGGCTGAAAATAAGAGACTTGAAAAAGAGGCTGAAAATAAGAGACTTGAAATAGAGGCTGAAGAAAGAAAGTTACAAGCTCAGGCTGAAGAAAGAAAGTTACAGGCTGAGGCTGAAGAAAGAAGGTTACAAAGAGAAGCTGATGAGAGAAAAGCAAAAATGGAGCATGAAGAAAAACTCATAGCTTTAGAGTTAGAGAAGTTAAAGTTATTGAACGCTGGTAATGCTAATGAAGCAAATAAGGTGTCAGATAAGACTAATGCTAAGGATTTCAAGCTTAATCTACCAGCATTTAATCCCTCAATCGATGATATAACATTTTATCTAGATAGATTTGAAAGTGCATGTAATGTGCATAATATAGATAAAACATTATATGTTTATCATCTGTCCAAGATACTTAGAGGTGATGCTTTGACTTTGTTGAGTATGGTAGATGTGCCTGACAAAAACAACTATGAGGTTGTCAGGGCGGCATTGTTAAAGAAGTACCAACTTAACGAGGACGGATATCGTCTTAAATTTAAAAACATGTTACCAGAAACTGGAGTTGAATTCTCTGAATTCATCTCAAGCATACGTCTTACTTTTTTACGATGGGTTGAGCTTTCTAAGACAGAAAGTACATTTGAAGCCCTAATGGACTTACTACTTAGAGACAAGGTTATGTCTTCTGTTAATGAATCTTTTCTTTCTTTTCTTCATGAGCGTAAGCCTAAAAACATAAAAGAAATGGAAGAATACTGTAGCCAGTATGTTACTGCGCATCCGCACATAACCATTAGCAACTCTAAGGTGAAAGAAGGTCTGCCAGTTGCTTCGGCAGCACCTTATGGCCCAATTTTATGCGTAAATTTCAGGGTAGCCAGCAGAATTTCAATAAAAAGAGTAACCGTAATTATGCCCAGAATCATAGTAATCAATTCCAGGGTGATTCTTCTTCCCAGAACTGGAGACAACCTAATACTACACGTTATTCTACTCCGGTTAACTTTAGAAATTTCCACAAAGGTAATCGGTATAGAGGAAAATATTTTTCTCAGAGACCTCAATACCAAGATAATAGAGGTTCTCAACAGCATAGAGATGGTAATGACAGTTATGGAAACTGGAACTCAAACCAGGATAAAAATTACAGTAGGGACTTTAATGATAATTGCAGAGGCAATAATGGTCGCGGTAGATCGCAACATAAGAGAAAAAGATATCAACAGACAAACTCTGTTCAACAAGAATCTCAGGGAGCAGATAAACAGGTTAATAATGATAAAGACCATAATGCTATCGGATGCTCATCTTTTGATTTTGGTAGGGCAAATAAATGTATCCAATGCAGTACTTTATTTGATCCGAAGACCGTTAGTACTCTAAGCTGTGGTCATCCTTTGCCCGCTCTTCCTGCTAATGTTGCTCATGATGGGAGAGGTTCTCTTATATTACATAAGGGGCTTGTAAATAGTAATCCAGTCTCGGTGTTGTTTGATTCTGGATGTACTACTGTCGGCGTTAGGCAATCTCTTGTAGATCCATCCTGTGCTACAGGAAAGGTCATCAAATGTGTGTCACATTTGGTGGCACGTTGGAAAAATATCCTACTGCCATAATACATATTGCTACTCCTTTCTTCACGGGAGAGGTCCACGCGTGTCTACTTCCAAACCCTATTGCGGACCTTATTATTGGTCGTATTCACGGAGTTAGGGAATGTACCCCACAGCAGATCGCTGTTTGGGAAGAGCAAAACATTGAAGCTACCAATGCGGTGGTCACAAGAGCACATGCTCTGGATCCACCTCAAACTTCATTAACTAATAATGATGAAGTAAATGACCAAGATAGTCACTTGACTATTACACGTGACTCATTTATCAAATTGCAAGAAGAAGATCCTTCTTTACAAAAATTCTTCATTCTAGCAAAAAAAGGGGATCCTAATCAGAATACTAATAGAAAATCCTGGATTTCTATGAAGAACGGCGTACTTGTACGTATAGTACAAGACTCGACTACGTCCACTCATTCACAAATTCTTGTGCCTAAGAGCATGAGAGTGCAAATATTGCAACATGCTCATGACTCGCAATGTGCTGGACATATGGGTTTTTCCCGTACAAAGTCGAGGGTTCTTGCGGCTTTCTTTTGGCCATTTGTGAGCAAGGACATACGAATGTACTGTCGCTCTTGCAAAGTATGTCAGGAGGTCAAATCTAAAGGACCACGACATGCTGCGCCTATCCAGGCTGCTGACATTCCTATTCGCCCTTTTCAAAAAATGGCAATAGATATTATCGGTCCTTTTAGAATTAAGTCGGCTAGAGGACATCAATTTATCCTTACATGTGTCGATATGTGCACACGTTGGCCAGAGGCAATACCTCTCAAGAGCATCTCAACTGCTGATATCGCAGACGCTCTTTGGCTGATATTTTCTCGCTTGGGTTTTCCCGGAGAAATATTGTCAGACCATGGCACTCAACTTATATCAGACACTATGTCACAGGTAATGTCTATGCTACACATTAAAAGGTCTCTCAGCAGTATCTATCACCCAATGTCTAATGGGTTGGTCGAACGTTTAAATAGGACTCTGAAAACTTTACTTGGTAAAATAACTGAGGATCATCCTCAGGATTGGGACAGGGTCTTACCCGCGGCTCTCTTTGCGTATAGAGAGGTCCCCAATGAGCATACGGGGTTTTCCCCGTTTGAACTTGTCTTTGGCGCGCAACCGCGCGGCCCTATGTCTTTACTTCACGATCTAATCACTGCCGATAATATTAGCGATGAGACTCAATCTTCTTATGAGTACGTCATTGCTCTTAGGCAAAAGATCATCGAGGCATGCAAACTAGCAACTTCGTCTTCCGAATTTGCTAAAGAAAAGGCAAGGCAGTTTGCAAATAAGAATAGATGTCTACGACAACTTTGTCCAGGTGACAAAGCTCTCGTTCTACTTCCTTCAAGGGAGAACAGACTTCTAATTGCATGGAAAGGTCCATATGCAATAGTCTCCAAAATTTCTGATGTCGACTATGTTGTCGATATTGATGGAAAGCATAAAACTTTCCACATAAATATGCTCACGGAATTTTATGAAAGACCTGACTATTTGCAGCCTATTTTCCAGGCTACGGACAATTCTCAAGCACCTCATGGTCAGTACTCATCTCTGTCAGTTATACAGGATGAGGAAACTACTTTTTCTGATGTCAATCTTCCTCTTTCTATGGTCCCACTTTATTCTACGGAATCTTGGAAAAACGTGACCGTTTCTCCAAATCTTTCCGCTGAGGAACATCGACAAGTTTCTTCGATGTTGCAAACATTTCAGGATGTTCTTACAGACATCCCGGGACACACACATGTCATTGAACATGACATTGTGCTAACTGATCATAATCCTATCAGAGTCAGACCCTATCCAATACCTATCCATTTCCAGTCTCAAGTCGAAAAAGAATTGGATGAAATGATACGTTTGGAAATCATTGAACCATCCACTTCAGCATACTCTTCGTCTATGGTTATTGTTCGAAAGAAGGATAATAACATTCGCATTTGCGTAGATTATCGCAAATTGAACCAAGTTACGAAGTTCGACGCTGAACCTATGCCTTCATTAGAAGAGCTACTCAATAAACTTTCTAATTCTAGATTCTTTACCAAACTAGATTTGTCTAAAGGTTATTGGCAAGTCCCGCTAACTGAACGTGCCAAACCTTTTACAGCTTTTTCTACACCTAGGGGTTTATTCCAATGGAATTTCATGCCTTTCGGTCTTATGAACGCCCCTGCTACATTCGTACGCATGATGCGGCGAATTCTCGCATATCGTACAGATGTCATAGCATACCTAGATGATATCTGTCTATTCAGTGATTCCTGGGAAGATCACTATTTGGGTTTATACGAATTACTGTCTACTCTTCGCGAGTATAATTTGACTGCAAAACCCTCTAAAGCCTTTATAGGATTTAGTGAGATTTCTTTCCTAGGTCATCGGGTTGGTCGTGGTCTTTTAAAGACAGAGGACCACAATGTTTCAAAAATACTTAACATTTCGGTCCCTAAGACGAAGAAACAAGTAAGGAGTCTATTAGGTTTGATCCAATTCTACGGACGATTCATTCCGAATCTGTCCTCCATTATGGCACCGCTTTCTACTTTATTGAAGAAAGGGTCGCCTAATCTGATCCGCTGGTCTAAAGAATGTCAATCCTCATTGGACCAGGTTAAAGCCCTATTTTCATCTCCACCTATTCTTAGGTTACCTACTATTGAGAAGACTTTTGTTCTTCGAAGTGACGCCTCGTCAACTGGGATTGGGGCAGCACTAATGCAGGAGTATTCTGATACTCTGCATCCGGTGATGTATATCTCTAGGAAATTAAATGCTGCAGAAAAGAATTACTCGGTTTTAGACCGTGAGTTATTGGCTATGGTATGGTCTATTCTGAAGTTACAAAGATTTCTTCTAGGCGCACATTTCATTGTGGAAACCGACCAGAAAGCGCTTACTGCTATTCAGAGCAAAAACTTGAAGAGCTCGAGGTCCACTCGTTATGCCATAGCTCTTCAACCATTTCATTTCTCGGTTCGAGCTATCCGTGGTTCGGATAATGTGATGGCAGACATTCTGTCCAGATGCCCACACGATTCCACATGATTCTTCTGTCATATATATATATTTCCTGATATACAGTCCAATATTATAATGACATGTTAGTAGATTTTTTCTCACTTTTTTTTTGAGGGAAATTTATAACATTGTACCATGTAATTATCTAAGAAGGCTTAGTTAGTGATATACGGGCCAAAAGATCACTCGGCCACATTTAAATAAATTATTTTCAGGATTGTATTAAGAGATTTACCAGTTGTCTTTAAGATTTGTGTTATTGATATTTTCGCAGCACATCATTGAAGATGCGAGATTGTGTCCATTGTGGAACTTTGAGGATATCAAGTCCTGTCCTAGATTGGGAGCGGATGATGTCCACATCTTCTTCTATTGAATGTTTATGTCAACGAAGATCAACACATGTATTACTTATTAGTTACTGATGCATTATATAATGTAATAAAATAGTGCGGTATATTAATATATTACACCGCTGTTTGCACAACACATTATATGATATCATAATAATATATTTAATTTCATATATTGGTATGAGAGTAATTTGACTTTTATTATGATGTTGCCAGCATTGTGGCTTGTGTTGGTGGCACCTTCCTGGAAGATATACGCGAATACTTAGATAAATTTTTTCTCTAAGGACCTGGGATATGATCTCAGTTTCGCTCCAAGTGTTGAGCTATTTTGATAGGTATATATCCGCGCATCATACGTGCGTTAGGAGCCTAGATTTTTCCGGCTCCAGGATTTTAAAAAAAAAATGTTTCATTTTTTTTTTCCCCGGGAGGGTGCGGTAATGTTACGCACAAATAATTACTTTTTCCAAAGTCTTTGTATGATCATTTTTCGTATGTATGATCATTTTTTGACTGAAGTGTGTATTATGTTTTTTACAGTCAAAGGGACATCACCCGAGTTATCGAGACTACAATTTTTTTAGGAGTTTGCCTTCTCTTGTATAGAGACACGTTCGGTCTATAATTTCTTGAACGAAGCGTGACCATATCTCCTTATTTGGTAGTATCAGTCAACTGTTGTAGATGTTGGAAACCTGTCTTAACTTTTCTGTTCATGACCATAAAAGGCGCGACTGAGTAAGACTTTTATCTCGAATGTTCTTAGAATCGTCTGATTGTGAACGGCGACTCAGAGATTGTCGTTCTGCGCATGTCTCGACTGGGTTTTCGTTTGTTGTTCCGCCCAGCTCGGGGAGTGTAGAAATGGTCTGAGTAGCGAGCGGACGCAACCTGCGTCTTGTGATTTTCTGAGGGAAATACATTGTCTTTGTGAGTTAGTTAGCTAACTAGACTATTTCCCAGTATTATTCAAGCCTGCCTGGAGGCATATGTTCATGGTTGATTTTCCGAAATAAGGTAATTCCTCTTGTATCGAACTTTATGCTATCATCTAGAGGTTCGTCATTTTGTCGCCTTTTTGCTCGCCTGTGTGATTCAAAATGGAGAGGTACTTTGACTAGGATTAAGTCACCGGTATCTTTTATACCTGAACTAGTTATATATATATGGGTCGCTCTAGACCAACAAGACTATTGTCTGTGTTCCAGGATTCGTTATATCAGAGATCACGTCCAAGTCAGATGGTTAGACTTAGAAACGTTATAAAGGTCGGTATGACCTATATGCCCAGTATGCTATTCACGTGCAGACAGTAAACGGACTTATTGTATACATCTGATCTGCTAGCATCAGAAAGGGAGCATTTATTATTGTCTATGAACATTGAAGATCTGCAGCTGACACTGTTGCAGAAGTTATATATATTATGCATACAGCTTCACGAACCAGAACTTTATGATATCTGTTCACAATACAACTATTGAGTATTGAATCCTACATGACTATCAGTTAATATGATTTTGAATGCTGCATTCGTTATACTATGCTGATGATAACATAAGTATCATGACTGTTTTGTGGCGTGCAATAAATGGTATAAACCTAAAGCGAAGTTACCATTTCTATGACTCTACACGTCATGTTGCCTGTGGTGTACCCTGTGAACTGTTCTACTGCAACACACACAGCAACATTCTAAACCAGATAAGACACCCACATCTTGCACTGTAATACCTGGTGTCGATAGAGGTGGTAATTTGACGGCATCCTAAATCCACCCTTATCATTGTACTTCTTGCTGGTTTCCAAGTTGATAGTGAAGTGCAAGGGAGCTGACATTATTAGGTCCAACTTTATTAGGCTGGGGTATCCAGTTCGCTTCATTACAGCCTTTGTATTTCCTAAGTCAAGACCAAAGTTAGGTATCCATTTGCAGCTGGGTAAACTCGAGCGTGACTCGAAATTACTCCGGAAATGACACACAACTCACAATTTGTCAGACTTTTTCGCTTCTGTGGTACAAATATTCTCACACGTAAAGGTAGTTTGATAGCATGTACCGTACTGTTGCAGGGAGTAAAGGGTTAGAGACTTCGGCTTTGTTTATGAGGTGAGGTAACCAGTTCTCTTCCTCGTTGCTTTGATCTTACCAAACACTGTGTAATCTGACCAATACTCTATAAGAGGGGGACAACAGAAGTGATTGCATCATTAATTATGATGGAAAGCCCTAGATACATATCCGGTATTACATGCTGCAAATCGCGTTAATGACTCCTGTGTTCGAAGCACTATTTTATGGTGCCTAGCTGGAAGGGAGGATAGTGTGTTTCATTTCTGTAGCCAGGCGGGGGTGTCGTTCGGAAGGTCAGGGGTTCGATTCTCCGGTAAGCCACTCACTTCTGTTGTTTTCTGTTGTCTAGTTTTTTGCATCTTACAACAATACAAATAAAAGCATTTATGACTTTTAAAACAGAATGTCACCATGTCATTATATCAATAAAATAAAATCATATAGCAGACATTTTGTGCTATTTATTGATTACATAAAAATGCTCCTAAAATATAATGCGGACCAAAGAGTGACTACAATAGCTTTATTTATGTTATGGTTGTTATTGTTACTGTTTGATGTTCATAATGATAATGAAGACAATGATAAAACGGGGTGATAATGGCTGGTAGTCATCACATGGCTGGAAATGTCCTAGTGTTCTTTTTTCATGTTAATGATAAAAAGAAGAAAAAATGACATCTGACATCAACTGCGAAATATGAATCCTTAGAAATTTTAAAAACTGAAATGGAAAATATAGTAGAACTACGATTATCCGAATTGTAAATCTTAATCTGACCTCCAAGATGCGGGTGCATGGTCTGTGACGTAAGTACCCCTCCACCGGTTGAGTCAGCCAAAGCGGTCATTAATAGCAAGTAGCACTTGACTTAATGCCACGTACATTATAATAAACAGCATGTGAAGTGTAATGTCTTTTATGTTCTCTCCTTAAAGAACATGGGGGCCGGTTTAACAGTTCACCTCCATGCCTTCACCAAAAAAGGACTGAAATGCCCTTGTAGTGATAGTTCATCTTTAATAAGGTAAGGTTGCCAGTCCCTTGCATAACCTAAATTTAGTCGCTAACTTGACATATGAGTTAAACATTTTGATTTTGCTTTATTTTTCTTCATCTTGTTTTTGAAATGTTGTTTGTTTGATTTTTGGCTTTAAATTACTACAAGATGAAGTCGCCTGCAGCCACACCCATCTTAGTCGCTCGAAAGAGAGATGTATATTGAGAAAACCCGTTGATTGTATTACAAGTCAGTCCTTGTTTTGTTGCGCATCAGAAGTTGACGGAGATCAAGAAAGAAAACTAAAACATGGAGAAAGAATTGGACGTAAACATAAAGGGGAAAATAGGCTGGAAGGTGATGGCATTAAGTTGTATTATATGTATAACTCCTGGACAGTAAAATATATGAATGCACACCAGTGCACCTTGATGACCTAGCACTTTTTAGAAGTAATGTCGTAGTATGGATGTGCGCAGAAAGGGAAATAAGTGGTAGCAGGATCATCAGACACATACCAGAACGAATTATCAGTACAACGAGCAAAATATTATGTGTGTTTGTATGAGCGTGTGAAAGAATGGGGCGCCCCTATCAATCTCTGTTTCACTCTGGCAGCAGTCGGTGCATTTGTGGTACTTATTTTATTGCGTGCTTTCAATTGTCGCACTTTCTTTCTTTCTATACTATGTTGCAGATAGTTTATATTTTCAAGTATTCTTTAAATACTTTCAGTATATTGTGTCTTGTTTGTTATTTGACACTCCTTGTGGATGATAAACACCTCACATTTGCAGGCAGAGGTAGTGATAATATTACGAGAGGCAGGTTGGTAAAATTCCCTTGTACCAAGCTTCGCCGTGGCAGATTAACACGTTCATCGCCCAGCCCTTTCTGCCTAATTACCGATAAGACGGGTGCGCGCATCACCAACCCTAGGAATACGGGGAGACAACTGATGAACAGACACTGATAAGAGATTACTTTCTGATGAAGTAATGAATTGTTACTTTTGACACACGTTCTTATATGAGACTAATGACATGTGCGCGAGTCTGTACGCAAGGCATCGTATATCTTATTGTCATATATGGTAATACGTGACTTTTGCTGTACGCACCTTATTTCACGTGGAATATTTTGAAAGTACCACACCCTTCACCCGCCTGTGTGAACATGATTGGAGCGTTTTATTTAACTCCATAACAAATAGATGCGTGGGAGACCAGGAATATAACCTGACACGTTTCAGTGTTATTCCACTGTGAAGATCGCTTGCCAAGATACCAGACCTTACTAGAAGTGAAGCATAGAATTCAGGATTCCTTCTTAACATACCGGACACCTTATATTGGAGAATTTTGGACGGACTTTCGTAGCCCAGGAAATCTCTTTCATATTTAATAAGGAAACCGGTACTGAGGAGACTGAAGAAAACTACACACGAAGTCAGAGAGAGAATTTATTAAATTAACGACACCCCAGACGCGTGCAAGAGGCCGATTTTAGTCTCTTTTATTCACCTGAGCAAAATGTCTGAGCCAGGATTGGCGTAAGTTGGGATTTTACATTCTATATTTTACTACTAACATGTGAACTAACATATATATGTATATTGCCAGGTGAATTTTTATAAGTGTGAAAATTGCTAGTGGTTGTTCAAGTCATTTGAGGCTGGCAACCTCAGGGTATAGAATGATGATCCATGAACCTCTACTGCATGGGCTGGTGATTGCTTTTTTGCTAATTTCTTAATTAGAACTAAAAACAGAAAGTATTCCCAAGTTCCATACGGAGCAGGGAGGGAAAGACGAAAGAAATGTTGTACATTTTAAGTATAATACTTACAATTTCAAGCAGTGTAAATGTCCATTTAAACATATTCACTTTAAAATTAATGTAAGTTTTCAAGCTTTAAACCAGTGTAAATGTCTATGTGAAAATATTCATTCTAAAATTAATGAAAGTTTCAAACTTATCAATCAGTGTAAACATAAATGAAAATATATTCAATTTATATTGTGAACACTTTTCAATCAGTGGAGATGTAAATGTAAACAGACTCTATCTGTATTATTAACCTATTCATTAAAATTTAATGTAAAGCTAAAGCTATTCTATTTAAATGTAAAGAAAGTTTTATCCCGAGGGATTAAATTTAATTCTCATCGAGGGAAAATTCTGAGATAAATGGCAGAATGTGAAGATATGAACCCATAACCATGGGTTGGAAAACGCAATACTCAGAAGAGCGTTTCGTTCTATTCTTTTACCATAGTTATTGGTGGTACCAGCAGAAAATACTATCTCTGGAACCAAGTGAAGCTAGAAGTGGACTGATGTTGTGCGAGACGCCATCATACGAGGGTATTATAGACAGACGCAGGACCAGCTTGGCCGTTACTTCTTGACGTTCTAGGAACGCGCAGCGCCTTTAACCTTGTCCAGCGACAAGCAAAAACAGCGTACCCAGAACGCGTTAGCGGGAGCAGAAACTACTACTGGCAGCTAAGTGAAAATTATACGCTGCTTAAGTGAACGTCCTTCATAAGAATTCTATCATCTATCAATGATGAATCCTTTCTTTTAAACTATTCAATTTATTTTCAAACTGTTAAAACCTAAAGTAATTATTAAATTTTGTTATTTATAATGTTACAAATTTAACTTCGATTTAATTATTTTAAAGTTACTGCATGTTTGTCCCAGTCAAATTACTACACATACTCTAAACAGAGTTATACCAGCATAATAGAATTCTACTGAGTAAATCAGTGGTGGGGGCTTGAACGAGCTGAAATTAATAAGTGCTTTATTCCTTAACAAAAGTTGTCGGCAGATTCTAGAATTAACGTGCTGAGCTAAACGCAGCATTGTTTTCGCTTTTCTGAATATCCTGAGAACACTAATTTGTGGTAGAAGTGTCATTATCCTTCTATCTACATATCTGCCAAGAGTAATCTTGTGCAAAGGTAGATACCTTTGACGCCCATATTAGGTACTCTTGAGTTTTGGACTTAACCAGGTAACAACAAGATCCATGGCAATTGTTCAAAAAGTCAAATTTCACTTTCAACGTTAAAATAAGACATAGTCGTCATGCGTTATGATCGTTATTCTGTTCTTCTTCTACTGCAAATTAATTGTCGACTTGTCGTTGAAACAAGACATAGTCATCGTGGGTTATGTTCTTTATTATGTCCATCTTCTGCTGTAAATTAATTGGCGACTTTATTAAAGGTGATTACGTTGTAACCTCGGAGAGGTCATAGATCGGAAGTGAGGCATCAAAGAAGAGCTGGCTACGCAACGAGCAGCAGCTGGGAGACTTTTTCAGGCCATAAATTGAGGATTTGTCAGCAAAAGAGAAGTTGGTAAGAAGACGAAGATGGCTGTATACCGCTCCACATATCTCCAAGTCTTAACGTATGGATGCGAATCATGCGCAATGACTGAAAAAGTTAGTTGCTTTGCTGGACGTGGCAATCAACCCCAACATTTATTCGCTGTTTTTTATTTTTCTAGGCAATTTTTTCATTCAGTAGTTTACCATTGCTTTCTGAACGGTACGGCGCTTACCATTGTTAAAAATCCACACAAAGCGATCTGCTACCAAACCGCCTGCAGCAGGTTTCGAACTTGGTATATCTGGATTATGAAACTACGCAATGACAACAACTCACAAAAGCCAGATCGAAACCTCAGAAGTGAGGTATCTGAGGAAGGTGGTTGAAGTAACAAGAAGAGACATGGTCCGCAACAAGGCGATACGTCAAGGCCTAAAACCCAACCTCTGCAGACCCAAGTAGAACAGCCCAACTAAGATGGTTTGGCCATGTCTGCAGAATAGGAGAAGATCGGCTACCACGACAAGTGTGAGAAAGTAATAGCCAGGGATCCAGACCTCCAGGTAGACCCAGAGTCCGTTGAGAGGACATCTGTTATAGGTTAATTTGTTATAAGTTGATTTATCGTTGAGGTTGTTTACAAGTGGTATGGTCACCAAATGTTATGTGTGTATACGTCTGGTATGTTGATATACACGCCCACACAGGGCTACTATTAACAAGTCATGAAGACATCACAGTAACTCACGATGATGAAGTCAAGTAAGCGTTAAACGACTGTTGATGTTTCAACACTTTATTACAGGACGACAACAGGTTACGCTGACATCAATACATAGTCATTTTGACAAGACTCAATAACATCAAGAATGATAACAGTTCAATGCAGCTGGCATCAATAAATCATTAGTAGCTTGTACATATCCTAGTACTGACATATCATTATATCCTTCCTTGGTACGGCTACAGGAAAACTACCCCGCATAGGGAGCGGGTAGTCAAGTACATAAGCTTAATTCATCTTTCACCTGACCCCAGCAAGTCAGGGACTTCTCTGGTCAAATTACGCCGCAAAGTTAGCGGGGTTCTAGCATACAATGTTAATCTCTCCTTTCTTTTAAATTATCCTCTGACTAGCACAGTCAGGTACATTTTCTGGCATAAGCAGGCCGTGCAAATATGGCTGGCTCCTAAAATACGATGACCTCTGTGGCTTTCCTTTTGACAAACAAGGTATGTCAGTCCTTGTTCAGTTGATACCGCCTGAATAGCGGGTTCTAGCATGTGCAATGTTCTCTGGGTTTCCTTAACCCGATCAATACAATGTCAGCATAATGAGCGAGGATCAATTCTAATATCTTCAGTGGACTCTTTCCCGCACAGGAGGAAAAAGTCACTACAATGTCAATTGACAACAGAGAGAAAAAATGGTGTTAAGTTATTTTACCTTGCCCGCAATCCAACGAATAAACACCAAAACAACACTCGCCATCCTTGGCGCTTAGAATAACACATGGGGATAAATCTTAGACATCTTTTGTCACACAGAGGCTTTCTTTCCTCGAACGCCTAGCCAGATAGGAGACGCTGCGCGTCTTAACCGCCTGAAAATCTCAGCTCGACTCCCTAACATACAGTCTCTTTCCCCGCGCGCCAAATTGTCACGCATGCGTCGTAAGACGCAAGTCCCCTGAGTTAAGCTCAGGTGGGCGATCTGAAACATTCCAGGAAAAGCTGACTACTCGAGCCATATATGGTCAGATTGCAAGACCTCGGTCCTAACATTAGACCGCTTGGATAAAAGACAAGTGGGATAACAACTACTTCTAACTTAAACCAAAGTATATAGCGAGTAACTCCCCTTAGACCAAGAATCTGAGAATTACGTCCCCGACTGCATTTAACATTGTTAAAAATCCACACAAAGCGATCTGCTACCAAACCGCCTGCAGCACGTTTCGAACTTGGTATATCTGGATTATAAACTACGCAATGACAACAACTCACAAAAGCCAGATCGAAACCTCAGAAGTGAGGTATCTGAGGAAGGTGGTTGAAGTAACAAGAAGAGACATGGTCCGCAACAAGGCGATACGTCAAGGCCTAAAACCCAACCTCTGCAGACCCAAGTAGAACATCCCAACTAAGATGGTTTGGCCATGTCTGCAGAATGGGAGAAGATCGGCTACCACGACAAGTGTGAGAAACTAAGAGCCAGAGATCCAGACCTCCAGGTCGACCCAGAGTCCGTTGGGAGGACAACATTAGACAATCTTTGAAGGACCGAGGACTAGAATGGAACCAGGTCAGGAGGAAGACAGCCGATAGGATAGTCTGGCGCTCTTTCTTCCAAACCTTTACACCCCCCCCCTCCCGGTAGAAGAGGAAGTAAGATTACGTTGTAAGAAGACATATTCATCATGGGCAATGATCTTTATTCTATCCTTCTTCTGCTGTAAATTAATAGTCGACTTTTTTGAAGGTGATTACAACATTTTACTCACATTCATCTAGGATTATATACTGTTTATGAAGGTGGGTTGACAATCGGTGTTAAGTCATATTAATAAGTGAATCCTTATTTTTTTTTTCGTACGCCCGCTATTACTCGAGGCGAAATCTCAGGTTAGTATGCATGTCTAGCCTGGCACTGATTTTACGTGAGTATCCCATTTTTCTTCCACAAAGACGTGTCCCTCGCCTTTCAGGCAGATACTCGCCGATTTCGGAGGTACCCATTAGAGCTGGGTCTGCTCAGGAGCCGCCAGTCCCTGGTCGACGACACTCCTTCAAATGTACTCACCAGGGCTCAAGTTAATCCAGTCCAAATCCCGGTCAACGAAAAATCTTCACATGTCCTCGGCCGGGTTTGATCCTGGGTCACCTGGTCGCCAGCGCAGAGTGGCCAGGGCTATTAATAAGTGACTCCTTGTAAAATAAACAAACAAGGAGCCCTGTTGATGCAACCTATTTTACCGACACAATCGTTACGAATTTTAATCATAACACATATATAGAGAAAACTTACTTTCTTACTTACTTAGTCGTTCCCCTTCTACCGTGAGGTGTAGAGGTTTGGAAGAGAGAGCGCCAGACTATTCTATCGGCTGTCTTCTTCCTGGCCTGGTTCCATTCTAGTCCTCGGTCCTTCACAGATTGTCTAATGTTGTCCTCCCAGCGGACTCTGGGTCGTCCTGGAGGTCTGGATCCCTGGCTCTTTGTTTCCCATGCTTGTCGTGGTAGCCGATCTTCTCCCATTCTGCAGACATGGCTGTTGCGCACATAATTCTTTTGTATGGAATTGTGCGACGCACGGATTACAGTAGGTAGGTAGGCATACAAATGTACGATATGACTAGTTGATATGAAAAGAGATTACTTTTGTTACAGTCAAAGTTATATCACCCATGATTTGATTTATACTTTTAATTATATGAGTGATCTCTCTTGAATATATTGATTTGGCGTATGAACACTAGTTTTATGCATTTCGCATTTTGTGATAGCCAGAAAATAGATTGATCTTGTTCAATATGTTTATGGCCTGAATTTATATGTATTACTTGTCTAGTGCAAGAAGATTCGGTCTTATATTGTATATCTTTGTATGTTTAGGTCGGACTATATTCTTTGTGCTGAACTCTGGAGCAGGTATTCGTTTTTCGAGGCATGCGTAGTGAGTCTCGACAAAGCCGGCTGAGAATGGCCGTGTGTATTTTTTGGGCTGGTCCTTTTAAAGGTTGAAAAGTGATTTGTGAATGATTTTTCAGAAGGAGATTGTGTCTCTGCGAGATTCTATTGTCAGAGATTCTCCTCATGCACTTTATTATTAATTATGATCTCTATTTGGTTAGACCTAGATGGACATCGTGTTTCGAGCATCGTTGGTCGTTTATATATACAGTTGAAGATGACAGGTTTCCCAACAGAGCTTATGTCTACATGAAGCAACCTTATTAATGTGGAACTGTAGGGAAACTCTATGAAATTATTGATATTCAAATTGTGAATTAACTTTGGCTTATCATTATCCTTCTTCTGGGTGAGTGAGCAAAACTCAGGAAGGTAGCCATCTTGTATTCTTGTCATCGTTATGGATCACTGTCAAGAGAACAGTATATCAAACTTATTATCGGACAGTGATAGTAGATCTTATTAATATGAAAACCCCTATCGTGGTTTAACTTTGTTACATAAACATTTGATATATGCCGCTGGAGAACTTAGCCAAGGAAAAGGTTCGTCCAGTGAACTCTTTATATGTTTACACACCCACACCCACTGATGCGTTCAGTCAGTTAGGGGATATGGCAATAGTCTGCCAGAACATTGAATGATTACCTTATATCGCCCATCATATTTGAATGCTGCATGAAATATGATCTACTATTCAAATGCCTAGTGATGTACATGTCAACATGTTCCTATGACTATGTTCCGTGCTGTCCAGATGTGTGCGTCCTTATTAAACTGTGTGAAATGTCAGCTGTAGTTCCAGTCATCATTGGCTTGCATAAGAGTGTGTAAGTGTAATATTATCAAGTGGTCAACTACACAGAACCATTCCACCATTCGCGTTACCTGACACTCCCACTCTGTGTCAACATGACCGGTTGATTCAATTATGCAGTGGTAACCCAAAGAAGACCTTCTTCAGTGATGACCAGTACACGACCCCGAATAACGACACCATTTCAGTGAAAAACCTTTTCAGTGGTAGGCCAGATCCCTGGGGTTATTGTAACCAGACCATTCCTAACGCCATATACGACACGTAAACACTGATGTACAAGTTGACAGTACAACTATACAGTCGAGGTCAGCATGACCTGTCCTATCGAGCGAAGGCAGTAATCAGGTCAGCGCTTGGTGACATTTTGTAGTACAGACATTGTTTATGTCAAGCAGACATACAGAGATGAATACTTTGAAGGCCATAAACTGTTTTGTTGTTGCAGTGTTGTTGAACATAA
Organism: Oreohelix idahoensis; assembly: GCA_024509875.1. Lineage (NCBI taxonomy): Eukaryota > Metazoa > Mollusca > Gastropoda > Stylommatophora > Oreohelicidae > Oreohelix > Oreohelix idahoensis. The sequence goes on from JAMPIV010004644.1 coordinate 358,168, forward strand.
AAGTGCATAGATTTCATCGCTGGATCTTCTAATATGCTCATAAACCTGAACAGTGTAATAAGATAAATCAAAGATTTAAGATTGATTAAAAATGGCAGTTATTGTAATTAAAAAGCTGTACCATTAATGTAAAAGCTGAGAATACTTTACAACACATTTCAATCACAACACGTCTCATTATTTAATGTATGCATTTATGTTTTATATGTATTTATGTTACATGTTATTTGTTTATATGTATAGATGTTATATGTCCGTGGGCGGTTGGTGAGGTGACTAGTATAAGAAATACCGAGTAACATTGGTCTTGTACTAGTGTTCTGTAGGGGCAAATTTCTTAATTGAAATTTGCATGCGACATCTGTTGCAATATCTGTTAGCTGTAACGAAACTGTCCCTATTGTTGTTTTTGTAATATTTTTCCTGTTTTTTAGTTTTGTTTTGATTTGTTTGAATTTGTTGGTCTTATCTTTCCTTTCATTCAGTTCTCTACACCCTTATGTTTATACACTGTAACGTTATTTGTTTTGCTTAGTCCATTGCAGTTATCATCACAGATGCTGTGATTATTTACTTACCTCAGTTCCTTATATTTAATTTAATTTGATTTCTGCAAGTGTTCTCATATTGTCTTTTCTTGTTTGTCCTTGTTAATCTCTTTGGTTGACAGATAATATGAGGTATATTTGAATACACTTATATGATAGTACAGGCCAGTACTTTATTATTATTATTACTGTACAAGGAAGTATACAAGATCTGTATAAGGCTTGTCTCCCACAGTGATTGGGATAGAAAGATATTATTTTCCACAGGTACTCAAGTGATCATTTGTTTCATTATAAACAAGATAACCATATAAGGTCTTTGACTAAGACTAAAAGAGTGAAATAAAATGAAGTGAGTATACAAGTCTATAGTACAGACTTGTCTCCCATTAAAGTGGGATAAGGTAATTTATTTACTTTTTCAGGTTACTGATTTCATAAGACAGGATGGCTAATTTAGATTACTTTATCCAGCAAGGGTTAACCCTTGGTAAGTCTGGTAAAGAATTGGAAGAATATTCATCTGCTCAATTTGCCATTGCATTAAAATCAGAGGAGAAAAAACAAAAAGATGAGAATAAATGGAAAGCAGAAATTGAACAAAAGAAGATAGATGCTGAGAATTTCAGATTGCAGATGCAAGCTGAGGAGAAAAAAGCTGCTGCTGAGGAGAAAAAAGCTGCTGCTGAGGAGAGAAAACTTCAAATAGAAGAAAAAAAATTAGAAGCTGCTGCTGAGCAAAAAAGATTAGAAGCTGCTGCTGAGGAGAAAAAAGCTGCTGCTGAGGAGAGAAAACTTCAAATAGAAGAAAAAAATTAGAAGCTGCTGCTGAGCAAAAAAGATTAGAAGCTGCTGCTGAGGAGAGAAAACTTCAAGCTGCTGCTGAGGAGAGAAAACTTCAAGCTGCTGCTGAGGAGAGAAAAGCAATAAGAGAACATGAACATCAGAAAGAACTTTTAGCATTTGAGTTAGAAAAAATGAAATTGACAAATATGAGTAATGTTAATCAATCATCTGGTGGTAATGGTAAACCCTTTACTTACAAGGTCAAGGTACCAGCGTTCAACTCTGCCAGTGATGACATAACATTCTGGCTTAATAGATTTGAACGTGCGTGTCGAGCTCATAATGTGGATAAATCACAATATGCTAATCAGTTGTCTGAGAATCTAAAAGGTGATTCTCTGACGAGTTTATGTTTGGTTGAAGAAGCTGACAAGGATAATTATGAAGTTATCAGGGCAGCCTTGATAAGGAAATATTAATTGTCAGAGGAAGGTTATCGTATTTTGTTTAAGACAATGGTACCTGAGACAGGGGTAGAATTCTCAGAATTCATTGCAAAAGCACGTCTTACATTTCAACGATGGATTGAATTATCCAAAATAGAGAAAACATATGACGCTCTTATGGATTTATTGCTCAGAGACAAGATCATGTCCTCTGTGAACAAACAATTCCTTGAATTTTTACACGAGCGTAAACCCTAAACACTAAAACAAATGCAAGAATTTTGTGACCAATACGTCACGGCACTCCCTGACGTAACTCTTAGCAACACTAAGATTAAAGAGGGTATGCCAGTTGCGTCAGCAACACAATACACTAATAATTACTCACACAAGTTCCAAGGAGCTCAAAATAAATTTGACAAAAAGATTAACTGGAATAAGTATCAAAACCAAGGTAACCACTCAAATCAGGGTTCTTCTTCGAAGAACTGGAATCGGGCTGACAGTCCTCGATACAGGGGTGGCCATAATTATAGAAATTTCCGCAAAGGAAGTCACTATAGGAACTACCCAAGTTTTCCTTCATGGAAACAACAAAACCAACATTACAGAGACACTCATTATAATGAAAATGATGATTATGATCATGAACATTATGATTCAAACCCAAATAGGGGTTATAACAGAGGAGACAATAATAACTATAGAGGTTATAATAATCGAGGTAGATCACAATACAAAAGACGTAAATCACATTACCAGGCTAACTCTGCACAGCAAGAGTTCCATGAAGCCGGTAATCAAGCTAATGATAAGAAAGACTCTAATAATGTGGGATGTTCTGCTTTCGATTTTGGAAGAGCATCTCAGTGCTCCCAATGCATAACAATATTCGATCAAACCACGGTTTATACTTTAAGCTGTGGTCATCCTCTTCCCGCTCTTCCTGCGTCAGTCGCGCATGATGGAAGAGGTGCTCTTGTCTTGAATAGAGGTCTAGTAGATGGTACTCCGGTCTCAATTCTTTTCGATTCGGGGTGCACCACCATTGGAGTGAGGCAGTCACTCATAGATCCTTCTCGAGCCACTGGCAAAGTAATCAAATGCGTAACATTTGGTGGCACATTGGAGAAGTACTCTACTGCCATTGTCAACATTGCTACTCCCTTCTTTACAGGAGATGTGCACGCATGTCTTCTCCCGAATCCGATCGCTGATCTTATAATCGGTCGCATTCATGGAGTGAAAGAATGCACTCCGCAACAGATTGCTGATTGGGAAAATAAGAATATGCAAACTGCTAATGCTGTAGTCACTAGAGCTCAAGCTCTTAACATGCCTCAATCTTCGCCTTCTGAAGATAATGATGCACAGAACCAAGATGATCCCTTGGAAATTTCTCGCGACTCATTTACAAAAAAGCAAGAAGATGATCCTACTCTAAAAAAATTCTTCACGCTAGCAACAAAAGGTGATCCGAATAAAGATACAAATCGTAAATCTTGGATTACGATGAAGAATGGCGTACTTGTACGTATGGTACAAGACTCCGCTAGGTCCATTCATTCTCAAATTCTTGTGCCCAAAAATATGAGAGTTAAAATCTTACAGCACGCTCATGATTCTCAGTGTGCTGGGCATATGGGTTTTTCCCGTACTAAATCTAGAGTTCTTGCGTCTTTCTTTTGGCCTTTTGTGAACAGGGACATACGAATCTATTGTCGATCTTGTAGGGTATGTCAAGAAGTTAAATCCAAAGGTCCACGCCATGCTGCACCTATTCAGGCTGCAGATATTCCAATTCGACCATTTCAAAAAATGGCGATAGACATCATTGGTCCATTTAAGACAAAGTCTGCTAGAGGACACCAATTTATCTTGACGTGTGTTGATATGTGCACACGTTGGCCAGAGGCTGTTCCTCTAAAGAGCATAACTACTGCTGATATTGCAGATGCTCTTTGGCTAATATTTTCTCGTCTGGGATTTCCAGCAGAAATATTATCAGACCATGGTACCCAACTCATATTGGATACCATGTCTCAAGTAATGGCGACTCTACAGATAGAGAGATCTCTGAGTAGTATTTATCATCCTATGTCTAATGGGATGGTAGAACGTCTGAATAGGACTCTCAAAAACCTATTAGGAAAGATAACTGAAGATCATCCTCAAGAATGGGACAGGGTTTTACCCGCGGCTCTCTTTGCATACAGAGAGGTCGCCAACGAACATACAGGATTTTCTCGCTTTGAACTTGTCTTTGGTGCGAAACCGCGAGGTCCTATGTCCTTACTTCATGACCTTATAACAGCTGATAATATTGTCGATGACACAAAATCCTCTTACGAACATGTCATTGCGCTTAGACACAAGATTATTGAAGCATGCAAATTGGCAACTGCTTCTTCTGAATTTGCGAAACAGAAGGCAAGGCAATTTGCCAATAAGAAGAGATGCTTGCGACAACTTTGTCTGGGTGACAAAGCATTTGTCTTGCTACCTTGTAGGGAAAACAGACTTCTTATTTCTTGGAAAGGTCCGTACGATGTAATATCAAAAGTTTTCTATGTTGACTATATCGTCGATATTGACGGGAAGCATAAAACCTTCCACATCAACATGCTTACGGAATTCCATGAACGTCCGGATTATTTACAACCTGTTTTCCAGGCAACGTACGATTCTCCAGTCCCACGTGGACATTACTCATCACTGTCAGTAATACAGGATGAGGAAACGAGTTTCTCGGATGTGAATCTCCCTTTTCCGATGAATCCACTTCATTCTAATGAATCATGGAAAGATGTTACGGTCTCTCCCGAGTTATCTCTAGGAGAACAGAAACAAGTTTCTACTATGTTACAACAATTTCAGGATGTCCTTACTGACATTCCTGGTCAAACTGATGTCATTGAACATGACATTATACTTACTGACCATAATCCTATAAGAGTCAGACCGTATCCTATCCCGATACATTTTCAAGCACAGGTTGAGAAAGAGTTGGATGAGATGATAGATTTTAAAATAATTGAACCATCCACATCAGCATATTCTTCGCCGATGGTTATTGTACGGAAAAAAGACAATAACATACGTCTTTGCGTTGATTATCGCAAATTGAACAAAGTGACGAAATTTGATGCTGAACCTATGCCTTTACTAGAAGAGCTACTTACTAGACTATCGAAATCTAATTTCTTCACAAAACTTGATTTGTCTAAGGGATATTGGCAAGTTTCACTATCCGAACACGCCAAACCGTTTACTGCTTTTTCGACACCTAGGGGTCTATTCCAATGGAATTTCATGCCTTTCGGCCTTATGAACGCCCCCGCAACATTCGTACGCATGATGCGTCGAATCCTATCTCATCGCTCAGATGTCATTGCATATCTTGATGACATCTGTCTTTTCAGTGATACTTGGGAAGATCACTATAACGGGTTAAATGAACTATTGTCTATCTTACGCGAGCATAACCTGACAGCGAAACCATCTAAAGCCTGTATTGGTTTTAGCGAAATATCTTTCTTAGGTCACCGTGTTGGTCATGGTTTCTTAAAAACAGAGGACCATAATACAAGTAAAATACTTAACATTTCTATTCCTAAGACTAAAAAGCAAGTGCGAAGTCTCTTAGGTCTCATACAATTTTATGGACGATTCATTCAGAATCTGTCTTCGATCATGGCACCTCTTTCTGCATTGCTAAAGAAAGGGTCTCCTAATATAGTCCATTGGACTCAAGAATGTCAATCCTCTTTGGATAAGATTAAAACTATGTTTTCTACTTCACCTATTTTAGTGTTACCTACTAAAGATAAGACATTTATTCTTCGTAGTGACGCTTCATCCACAGGGATTGGAGCAGCACTAATGCAAGAGTACTCCGGAACTCTGCATCCTGTGATGTATATTTCTCGGAAACTAAATGCCGCAGAGAAGAATTACTCGGTCCTAGACCGTGAATTATTGGCTATGGTTTGGTCAATCCTGAAACTTCAAAGATTTCTTCTTGGCGCGCATTTCATTGTGGAAACTGACCAGAAAGCTCTTACGGCTATTCAGAGTAAAAATCTGAAGAGCGCTAGATCAACGAGATACGCGATTGCTCTTCAGCCTTTTCATTTTTCGGTGCGAGCTATCCGTGGTTCAGAAAATGTGATGGCAGACATTTTATCTAGATGCCCACATGATTCCACCTAACCGTTAGATCCTGAGATTTCTACAGGTCTAACTCTACTACACTTTTTTTTATACTAAAATATGTACACATATGTAATATATCATATATTGATTGCATCACTACTTAGCGGTTCATTGATGTATATTCACCGCTGGTCTTTCGATGTTTTTCGTCTTTGATAATCATGATGTTAAGATACCTAAGATGAAATTTTTGGATAAACTATTGTAGAAATTGTGGCATTGCCAGTATTGTAGTATGCGTTGGTGACACCTCTCTGGAAATATTTATACTTGGAGAAATACTTTCTCTAAGATCCTGAGATATATTCTCACTTGTCGTGCCATATGACGACATAGCCTTACATTAGGCGTTACATTTGTTTGGAATGCTTATCATCTGCGCATTGTTATTCGTGCATTGTGAGCCTATTGTATGTTGCTCCTAGATGTATTTCCAAAAAAAAATGTTCCACTTTTTTTCCCGGGGGGTGTGGTAATCTGTTGCGCATATAATTCTTTTGTATGGAATTGTGCGACGCACGGATTACAGTAGGTAGGTAGGCATACAAATGTACGATATGACTAGTTGATATGAAAAGAGATTACTTTTGATACAGTCAAAGTTATATCACCCATGATTTGATTTATACTTTTAATTATATGAGTGATCTCTCTTGAATATATTGATTTGGCGTATGAACACTAGTTTTATGCATTTCGCATTTTGTGATAGCCAGAAAATAGATTGATCTTGTTCAATATGTTTATGGCCTTTTGTGCTGAACTCTGGAGCAGGTATTCGTTTTTCGAGGCATGCGTAGTGAGTCTCGACAAAGCCGGCTGAGAATGGCCGTGTGTATTTTTTGGGCTGGTCCTTTTAAAGGTTGAAAAGTGATTTGTGAATGATTTTTCAGAAGGAGATTGTGTCTCTGCGAGATTCTATTGTCAGAGATTCTCCTCATGCACTTTATTATTAATTCGGACTCCAGGTAATACCAAACCCTTCTTTTTGATGATCTCTATTTGGTTAGACCTAGATGGACATCGTGTTTCGAGCATCGTTGGTCGTTTATATATACAGTTGAAGATGACAGGTTTCTCAACAGAGCTTATGTCTACATGAAGCAACCTTATTAATGTGGAACTGTAGGGAAACTCTATGAAATTATTGATATTCAAATTGTGAATTAACTTTGGCTTATCATTATCCTTCTTCTGGGTGAGTGAGCAAAACTCAGGAAGGTAGCCATCTTGTATTCTTGTCATCGTTATGGATCACTGTCAAGAGAACAGTATATCAAACTTATTATCGGACAGTGATAGTAGATCTTATTAATATGAAAGCCCCTATCGTGGTTTAACTTTGTTACATAAACATTTGATATATGCCGCTGGAGAACTTAGCCAAGGAAAAGGTTCGTCCAGTGAACTCTTTATATGTTTACACACCCACACCCACTGATGCGTTCAGTCAGTTAGGGGATATGGCAATAGTCTGCCAGAACATTGAATGATTACCTTATATCGCCCATCATATTTGAATGCTGCATGAAATATGATCTACTATTCAAGTGCCTAGTGATGTACATGTCAACATGTTCCTATGACTATGTTCCGTGCTGTCCAGATGTGTGCGTCCTTATTAAACTGTGTGAAATGTCAGCTGTAGTTCCAGTCATCATTGGCTTGCATAAGAGTGTGTGAGTGTAATATTATCAAGTGGTCAACTACACAGAACCATTCCACCATTCGCGTTACCTGACACTCCCACTCTGTGTCAACATGACCGGTTGATTCAATTATGCAGTGGTAACCCAAAGAAGACCTTCTTCAGTGATGATCAGTACACGACCCCGAATAACGACACCTTTTCAGTGAAAAACCTTTTCAATGGCCAAACCATCTTAGTTGGGACAGTTCTATTTGGGTCTGCAGCGGGTGGGATTTTAGGCCTTGATGTATCGTCTGGTTGCGGACCATGTCTCTTCTTGTTACTTCAACCACCTTCCTCAGATACCTCATTTCTGAGGTTTGGATCTGGCTTTTGTGGGTTGTAGTCATTGCCCATGACTCGCATCCATATGTCAAGACTGGGACATAGGTGGAGCGGTATACAGCATCTTCGTTTTCTTACCAACCTCTTTCTTGCTGAAAACAAAAGAAAAAAACAAAAACAACATATACATTTTCAGTCGAGCTGTGTTCAGTGATTTGCTTATAGAAGCTGACCATCTTAGAAATTACATGCAATCTCTCTTTTCTCTCAGCTGTGATAGTTTCCAGATTCTTTAATATTTATTTACGATCTTGGTTCCCTTGTTCTATTTTCGAATTTGAGTAACCTCCTTGCATCGCTCTGAACGTTAAATATTAATTTAAAATAATTTTTTTTAAACGACGTGGAATATGTGATTCCCTTCATTTTTGTGATGGTTGTCAAAGGCTTAGATTGATACTTTAACATTTTTCCCCTAAAGAGATCACTTTTTGGGTTCTGTCATAATTTTGAAGGTAAAGGATCCCGTTACACGCCCATTGAGGCATATTGGGAATGTGGTGTTAGGCCGTCTTGCCCGTCGGCTCACTAGGAGTGACGTGGTCAACATCACGCCGGCCGCCTTAACCTTCCCAGAGTTGCTCTGGTACCCATTTTGGGCTGGGTCGACCCAGGAGCCGTTTGTAGCCTAAAAAAATCCATCCTCATTTGGGGATCGAACCATAGACCACTGCCCTAGGAAACCAGTGCACTAAACCCTATGCTACCGCGGCTAATTTGTAAGGAGAGTGTAAATCCACCTTCTTCCACTTTTGGTCAGAACAAAACTAAAACTTTATTTTTGTCTTGCTGTTCGATAAAAATAAATAATAATAATAGCCCCTTCAGTCATAACTGACTACGGGAATGCGCCCTTGAGGTGACATACCTTCAGTTATAACTGATTATGGGAATGCGCCCTTGAGGTGACAGAACTTCAGTTATAACTGATTATGGGAATGCGCCCTTGAGGTGACAGACCTTCAGTCATAACTGATTATGGGAATGCGCCCTTGAGGTGACATACCTTCAGTTATAACTGATTATGGGAATGCGCCCTTGAGGTGACAGAACTTCAGTTATAACTGATTATGGGAATGCGCCCTTGAGGTGACAGACCTTCAGTTATAACTGATTATGGGAATGCGCCTTTGAGGTGACATACCTTCAGTTATAACTGATTATGGGAATGCGCCCTTGAGGTGACAGACCTTCAGTTATAACTGACTACGGGAATGCGCCCTTGAGGTGACAGACCTTCAGTCATAACTGATTATAGGAATGCGCCCTTGAGGTGACAGACCTTCAGTTATAACTGATTATGGAAATGCGCCCTTGAGGTGACAGACCTTCAGTTATAACTGATTATGGGAATGCGCCCTTGAGGTGACATGCTTCAGCTGCTTTTTTTTCTGATGTTCCTTTCGACATTTTATTCCTCTCTTTTGCTTGCCGTGAGAGCTTTTTTTCACCCAATCTGAGGTGGCGCCGTAGATAGCATCGCCGCTTGGTGCGATTGGGAGCTTCATCCTCCCAGATTGCTGGATTTATGTCCAGTGCCCCAGGGAGCGAGCTTGAGCACAGTTATATGGAGATAAAGCTGTTTGGATTAAAAAGAAATTACGTAATAATTTGCATAAATGTTATTAATTGTGATATCTTCCCGAACACTGCCCTCGGCCACCAAATAACATAATAAGAACAGCATCGACGTTATACGCCCTTATCTATGACGTCATCGAACCCTGCTAAATTCTTCATGTATTTTCTTCCCAGATGTAGACCCTGCGAAGGGGGACCTAAGACGCGTCAACAGTGATGAATGCAGTCAGCGACCCAAAGCTTGACTGCTTGCGTCACAGTCACCGAATCAGAGCTGACCAAGACCCTACTCTACCTCCACGTGGTGGTCCTGGAAACAGGCTGCATCACTGCAGTCTGGCTGAGAGAGTAGAGATCGAAGAGGGAAGGCTAACCCGGTCCTAAAAGATACCGTGCTGAAGGCGCAAATATCGCAGCTTCACTATAAACAGACACAACGCAACCACCGTCCTTTTCAGGAAGCAAGAAGAAGAAGAAGAAAAAGACCCTGCGAAAGTAAAATGCAGAGATACATAACACGTATTTTTCTTACATTATCTTGAAGGGTGAATTCCGCTGCCAGATAAGTTTAAATTACACACACATTCTCTGACATTAACATGTCAAAAGTGTCACAAAACCAGAGACAACACTCAATAACCTCTATATTTAAATATAACCTCCAATTTATGACGGAGTCGATTGCTGTCTTCAACATTTGGTATCCGTACAAGTTCTGCTAATAATACACATTTAACCGATAATAATTGCTTGAAAAAAATTGAAACGTAAAATTATATTCATTTGAACAGACGTCATAGAATAAATCAGAATATTTCTATTCACCCGGCTTTTAACTTGGAAATTGGGAAAGATTTTTTTTTTTCGAATTACAGCAAAGAATTTTTTTTAAAAATTAATTATTGATTATACAAAGGGAGAAAATAAATCAATAGATGTGTAAAAAGTTGTCAAGATGAGAGAATTCGCTATTGGCCATGAAACGTCCAGGATCGTCACCACAATTGTGAACAAAGCTTAACTGTTACGGTGAAAGGAAAAAAAAAAATAAGACTCCTAAACGTATAGTAAATTGTGAAAAATGATTCCATTCGGTAAATTGGAACAAAGAAACACGACAGAAATAACTTCCAGTTTATCATACACTGCTAGTTTAGATGGGACATTGGGTATAGTCAGCAACATCACAACATTGATTTGTCAATGGGTGTTGTATGCTGTCACCTGTCAGCTCATTGATATTTTTGGCGTGGCCAGTAACGTTATCAACATAGTCTGCTTTGTGAAACAGGGCTTCAAGGATCCGGTCAATGTCAGTTTATTTGGTATGAGAAACTTGAAAAAGAATAAAATTATTGTATATTGGTTTAATCTGAAACACGACAGACATGTCAGTCTGTATTTAGTGTTATTTGTTTTTTTTTTATTTCTTTAGTCTATTTTACTTCAATATGTGTATCAAGTAAGGCTATTTAAAGCCACAGTATAGTGCAAATATGTAAGTGCCAGGGCAATTATAGGATCATACAGTATACAGAAGCTTCGATGTTAAAATTTTAAAAAAGTATCCATATTGAGGTACTTGATACGTTGTCCATACTGTTGTTAATTTTAATAATTCTCCTATACGGTTTGTTGTGTTTATTATATCATAACAGTACATGCCAATGTATTTTATGGAGAATATAGATTCTGATATGTTTTCAATTATCTACGACGTATGCAGGTATGTGTGTAGTCATTATGCGTTTTATGTGTATGTGGTTTATAGGCATTGTATGTACGTACGCATGTAATCAGGTATGTATGTAGGTATGTACGCAGGTTCGTATGTATGTATGCATGTATGTATTATGTATGCACGCATGTCTGTATGCTGCATTGAAATTAGGTATGTATGTTGTTGTTTCCTAAAAACCAAAAATCAGAAAATCAATTTTCCATACTTTTGTTTCCTACAAAAAAATATAAAAAAGCAGATGGCCAGTTATCATTAATCAATAATTTGGCATATAGTTCACCTATTTATATTTTTGTGACATATATTAATGGGAGAAGATCGGCTACGACAAGTATGGGAAACTAGGAGTCAGGAATCCAGATCTCCAGGACGACCCAGAGTCCACTGGGAGGACAACATTAGACAACCTTTGAAGGACCGAGGGCTAGGTTGGAACCAGGCTAGGAGGAAGACAGCCGATAGGATAGTGTGGCGCTCTCTCTTCCAAACCTCTACACCCCAGTGTAGAAGAGGAACGACTAAGTACTAGTAGTAGTAGTGACAGATATGTCAGAAAAAGATTAGATATAAAATAACAGAAAAGGGAAGTAACAAAAATTTAGGACAAATTCATCATCACGATTCTCTTTTTCGTTCTCTATAAAGCTTGAAGCCCCACCTGCAGCTGGTACCCTTGTAGGAAGCCTGCATGAATACATTCGATACATTCGTGTCTTCATGTAGTACTTTTTCATTTGTGGCAATTTGTTATACATGACGAGATATTCAGCTCCATGTACAACCTCATATTCAATCAATACCCTTTAGCTCCCCAAGGAGCTTAGGCCTTCAACAAACACATGCCAAGTCTTCCTGTCCCGTGCCATCCGCTCAAGTTCTTTCCATGTTTTCCTCATGATTTTCACCTCTGTATCCAGTTCTCTTCTCTATTTGTATTTTAGTCTACCTCTGCTCTATTTCCCTGTAGATTCCAGAACAAGGACTGCCTTGTAATGCTATCAACAGGTTTACTCAGTGTGTGTACTATCCATCTCCATCGTCTTCTTCTCAACTCTTGTTCCACTGGCACTTGTCTGGTTCTTCTGAACTCTTGTTCCACTGGCACTTGTCTGGTTCTTCTCAACTCTTGTTCCACTGGCACTTGTCTGGTTCTTGTCATCAATTCCACATTTGTGACTTTGTCATACCATTTCAGTCTTTCTATTCTACGTAGGCACCCGTTTATAAAAGTATGTAGCTTTTTGGTTGCTGTTTTTGTTGTTCTCCGTGTCTCAGAGCCATACAATAGGACTGACTTGATATTTGAGTTAAAGATTGTTGTTTTTGTTGTTCTCCGTGTCTCAGAGCCATTCAATCCACCTCACATTAATTGCCCCAATTTGATTTGCCTGTGTAAGAAGTAGGCCTATTCTTTATGTTTCTCCTCAAGTGAAATTAGTGAAAAATTATTTCAAAACGGTATATCAGTCATCACCATCAGCGGACAAAGTGGCTAGAGCACGTGCTTCTAGAGGACTGGTTAATGAAACCTGGTAGCATCACCCTCCAGTCTACCCAGCTGTAAATAGATACCTGCCTTTGAACGCGCAACAGGAACAATAAACATTCATACTCTTCGATATTTGCTGAGGGAGACTGGGCACCTATTGGTTCGCCCGGAGTGCGTTGATGTCGACTTTGATCAACAATAACAGTAATCTGCCTCTGCTGTTGAGTTAGGAAAGGCAAAGGCAGCATGGTAAGGAACCGGTTACAATTTTTCATAAAGCTGAGACCTAGCATAGTAAAGTCTTCAACTCTTCGCTACCCTAAGGCAGTATCTGCTATATGACTACCATTGTGTCACCCATCTAAGGTGATGACAAATTATTCAATATCTACCTAACCCCGGCGTTCATGTCAGCGAATTTGCCCTTTGACCCAGTATCAGTTCAATACATTACAGGCGCAATACCTCATGCCACCTTTACCCGCGTGACTGCCTGGATAACAGCTTTTATCACACTGGAGAGATGCCTTTGTATAACAGCACCATTAAGGGTTGGTTGTTTTCCTTTGTCATTTCCATTTTCAAAATATATTTTTAATCTGTATTTCTTTTATTAAAATTTCATTTCTAGATTTTTGTATGTTTTCAGTTTTAATTTTCAAATTAATATACTTTTGGTTTTTGCCAAAGTCATCTTAATGCGACTACACAAGTTAGCTGAGCGCATATATCCAGAGTCACAGTGTGGATTCCGAGCTGGCAGATCAACAACAGACATGATCTTCTCTCTCCGCCAGCTTCAGGAAAAATCAAGAGAGCAGAAAAGACCATTATATATCGCCTTTATAGACCTCACAAAAGCATTCGACCTGGTTAGTAGGGATGGACTCTTTAAAATCCTCCTGAAAATAGGCTGCCCTTCTAAAATGCTGGAAATGATAAAGTCATTCCATGACGGCATGAAGGGAATAGTCCAATATGCTGGAAGCACGTCACAGCCCTTTGATATACGAAGTGGCGTTAAACAAGGCTGTGTTCTGGCTCCGACCCTCTTCGGAATCTTCTTTGCCTTACTCTTGAAACATGCATTCAGAGATGCAACTGAAGGAATATGCCTTCACACTAGGTCAGATGGCCGTCTGTTTAATCTTTCAAGGCTGAAGGCAAAAACAAAAATCAGAAGGGTCACTATAAGAGACTTGTTGTTCGCTGATGATGCTGCAGTCATCACTCAAAGCCAACAGGAACTTCAGAGCTTGATGAATCGCTTCACTAAAGCATGCAAGGACTTTGGCCTCACAATAAGTCTAAAGAAAACGAATGTGCTGAGTCAGGATGTGGGTGCTGCACCAGTTATCCCTATCGATAACTATGAATTGGCAGTGGTGCACCACTTCACATACCTAGGGTCTACCATCAATGACAAAATCTCACTGGATACAGAAATCGACAGCCGCATTGGCAAAGCTGCAGCTACCTTTGCCAGCCTCACATCGCGTGTTTGGGGAAACTCTAAACTCACAATGAAGACCAAAGCTGCGGTATATAATGCCTGCGTCACCAGCACACTCCTATATGGCAGCGAGACCTGGACGACCTATGCTAAGCAAGAAAGAAGGCTCAATACCTTCCATTTGCGGTGTCTACGCCGCATCCTCGGCATCTCGTGGAAAGATAAAGTGACAAATGTCGAGGTGTTGTCACGTGCTGGCCTTCAAAGTATGTATACGCTTCTTAGACAGCGCAGACTTCGCTAGATTGGCCATGTTCGCCGCATGGAAGATGGTCGCATCCCAAAAGATATCTTCTACGGACAATTAGCAGATGGCAAGAGAACAGTTGGGCGACCACAGCTGAGGTTCAAAGATGTGTGCAAGAGAGATATGAGGGCACTGGACATGGATCCAGCAACATGGGAGGATGAAGCTGCCGATCGCACTAAGTGGCGATGCTATTTACGGCGCCACCTCAGTGTGGTAAAGTGGGAGGATATAAATATTTATAGGGGACTTAGTGTACTGACTGAGATCAGCTGTGAAGGTATCTGTATCTAATAAGTGTGGTGTGTTACAGATGACCTTACTTTGCTACCACATTTAGACCTCAGTCAGACTTATTCTGGAATATTGTGATGACTACGTTGAATGTCTAGGGTTATGATAATGATGAAGTGTATGTTCACAACAACCAACAGACAGATAAACAATTTAATTTAATCCACAATACTTTACAACACTGTGACACTCACATACATAGAACACTCTATAAGACTATCTTAATAAGTCAAGTGTAACTTTTAAAAATATGTATTAATTCCTGTCAATAATAGATATCCTGATTCAACTACAAAGTGAACCAGGAATCACAATCAAATGTAATCACAAGTTGTATGTACACAATTTATAGATAGGATCTTTGTATTGACATATATTATTATTGCAATATGTGTGTAAGTTGTGCTGTAGTACTATGAGGTAATACTGGCTTTTCAAGCTAGGTTGTTGTTTGTCATCATGACTTCAAGTGTTTGTTTCTGGTGGAAATAATATTGGAAAGGTTCACAGTTTCTTTTTATTTGAAACAAATAAATGTCCCTCTTGATTTAAGGTAAAGTCACTTTTAGAGGGGGGTATACACAAGATTGAGCTGCTCTGGCCACGAAATCTTAACTTCTGTGTGGGCGGCAGGAAACAGTCTCCACTGCTCGCGTGCTTCACCGTGTTCTTGAGAAACAACACTGGTCGATATCTTGACCAAGGAGTATGCTACCAGCCTATGGATTCAGCAAAACTCAGACCATGTGCTGCTTTAATACGTTAGTACCACGGTCCCTGAAACAAGAAGGTTGTACCTCCTACTTCAGAACTAATTTATAATCTATTTCCACACTGAAGCACAATACATAACAAACTCCGAGTTCAGCGCGGTAGGCCAACTGCTAGCTTCTCATGTAACAGTATACACCAGTATTCCTCTCCCTAATGGTTACAACGCCTCGGCAATTCCAGCATTATTTCCTTCTATTCAATAAGATAGGTGTCATAGTACTATTTGGCAATCCCATGCAGTTATACTCCTCTCCGACAAGTTTTGTTCATGGTGGAGCAATATCTAGGCTTTGCCTCATGTTTGTTACTGAACCACACATATACAGACATAAATTATCAATTCACATTCAATTTTCATCTAAAAGAGATCAAATATGTCTAGCTTACCACAATTCAAGGAAATATTAAACAAATACGTTGACTGGCGATGAGTTATGGCACAATTCCGATCTGCCTCTGTCCCAGGCTTTCATTAGAAAAATATGAACTGGTTCTCAACGCACTTGCTTCTACACAGTTTAATTTCAAAAAGTGGCACTGAACCGACGCTCCTAATTGACTATATTAAATGGTCTAGCCAATAAGACCATGTTTACAAAAGCATTTGAAAAAAAGTACCCTTCCTACCGTTTCCCTTAACAACCAAAAATAGTATTTGCAGTCGACTAATCATGTTTCGCCTTACATATAATTCTAGCCAATCAAATCGGATTTAACGTGGTGGCCTCATTTCCTCTAAAGCAGTGTCCAAACACGCCATTATGAGCAAATATGATCCTGTGTGGTCAGACAACACCACTATAGTATTTTGGCTATAATTTGTTAATTATTAGACTATTTGCTTAACACCTGACATATTCTTTGTATGCAAGTCCTAAGGCACCCAAATATATAAGTTTAATGGAGCTAAGTGGCTGCGTTCAAAATGTGTATTTTCTTCTACCACCCGTTCACTTCTATACGATGGGGTGTCTTCTGTACTGTCAGGCTAACGTCAGGATTTCAGACGTAAAACAGTATTGGGTCATTGTAAATGGGTAACTCACCCTAGTCCTGAGTTAGGGAAGGCAAAGGCAGCTGTAAGCAGTAGTTTCCCTCTAAGGCTCCAGGGGAAGCAGGCCTCTAAACTTGGTCAATTCAACCGACGCAGGATGGTGTATATATGGAGTAGAAGTGTAGAGTGTGATTAACGCGAATGGTGTACTGTTCGTGTTCTGACCAATCCAATCACTCATACACTTGTGTCTACAAGGCACCAATGCAGACTGCTGGAATCTTTGTTTACACAGTTTATTTAGACGCACACACTGGGACATAACGAGTAAATCATGGGTACAGGTTGACACATCAATTTACTAAAGTTGCTTTATGTTCACAGTTTATATCATATTATGAAACCATGGAAGGGGTTTCTATCAAAATTGAGATCTCCTTGCCACTGTCCGAATAGTAAGATACATGCCCGTTCTTTGGACAGTGATTCAAAAATATGATGACAGGGATGTAACATGGCCGCCTTCCTGAGTTGTCGCTCGCTCGCTCACAGGAAGGTATATATATAAGCCAAAGTTAATTCGAAATACATATGAATGATTTCCTAAAGTTTCTCCATACAGTTCTACAGTAATCCAGTTACTTCACGTAGACATAATTGTTGTATGGAAGCCCGTCATCTTTGTCGATACAACCATGACCCTAGCGTTTCGAAGCACAAAATTCCAGGTAGGTCTAACCGACAGGAGATCATCAAAAATAGGGTCTGGAATTACCTGGAGTCCGAATCATACATGGTACCGTACATTAGGAGAGTCTCTAACACACGCTCTAGTAGAGACACAATCTCCTACAGAAGAAAAACCACTTCGTAAATCATTGTTACTGAAGAATCTACCAGCCCTGGAAAATGCGTAACCGCCATTGTAAACGGTACCTCGGAACTCATCACGACTCGTCAAGACAACTCCTACTTCCGCCAGAGCGGCATAACAAGAATATAGTCCTGCCTACCCATCACAAATATACAATATAGGACTGATTCTACTTGTACTAATAATATGTAATACATATGAATTCAGGCCATAAACATAATAAGCAAATTAATATATTTTCTGGCCCTAACAAATAAGTACGGACATGGGTGTCATATCCATGCGCCGAATCAATATCAAGAACGATTACTCCTATGATCAAAAGTGTAAATCAATCATGAGTTATCTAGCTTTACTATAGACAGCATTTTCATACACAAATGAATGAATGTCTATATCTTTTCCATATTAAATAGCCATATCGATTTTTGTAATATGTGCGTCAAAATATGCACGCAACAGATTACCACACACCTCGGGAAAAAAATGGTACATTTTTTTTTTTTGAAATACATCTAGGAGCAACATACAATAGGCTCACAACGCACCAATAACAATGCGCAGATGATAAGCATAAGTTTTATGACCTTAGAGAAAGTACTTCTCTAAGTATAAATATTTCCAGAGAGGTGTCACCAACGCATACTACAATATTAGCAATGACACAATTTGTACTTTAGTTTATACATAAATTTCATCTAAGTTATCTTAACATCATGATCATCAAAGACGAAAAAAAACATTGAAAGATCAGCGGTGAATAAATATCAATGAACCGCTAAGTAGTGTTACAATCAATATATGATATTACCTATGTGTACACATTTCAACATAGGAACAACTGTATCCAAGTTAGGTATATAATTTAACAGTTATGAATCATGTGGGCATCTAGACAAAATATCTGCCATCACATTTTCTGACCCACGGATAGCTCGCACCGAAAAATGAAATGGCTGCAGAGCAATTGCGTAACGCGTTGATCTCGCGCTCTTCAGATTTTTACTCTGAATAGCCGTAAGAGCTTTCTGGTCAGTTTCCACGATGAAATGCGCGCCAAGAAGAAATCTTTGCAGTTTAAGGATTGACCAAACCATAGCCAATAATTCACGGTCTAGGACCGAGTAGTTCTTCTCTGCGGCATTTAATTTACGAGAAATATACATCACAGGATGCAGAGTTCCAGAGTACTCTTGCATTAGTGCTGCTCCAATCCCGGTGGATGAAGCGTCACTACGAAGAATAAATGTCTTATCCTTAGAAGGCAATACTAGGATAGAAGAAGTAGAAAACATAGTTTTAACCTTATCCAAAGAGGATTGACATTCTTGAGTCCAATGGACTACATTAGGAGACCCTTTTTTAGCAAGGAAGAAAGAGGTGACAAAATGGAGGACAGATTCGGAATGAATCGTCCATAAAATTGTATTAGACCTAAGAGACTTCGCACTTGCTTTTTAGTCTTAGGAATAGAAATGTTAAGTATCTTACTTGTATTATGGTCTTCTGTTTTTAGGAACCCATGACCAACACGGTGTCCTAAGAAAGATATTTCGCTAAAACCAATACATGCTTTCGATGGTTTCGCTGTCAGGTTATGCTCGCGTAAGATAGACAATAGTTCATTTATCCCATTATAGTGATCGTTCCAAGTATCACTGAAAAGACAGATGTCATCAAGATACGCAATGACATCTGAGCGATGAGATAGGATTCGACGCATCATGCGTACGAATGTTGCAGGGGCGTTCATAAGACCGAAAGGCATGAAATTCCATTGGAATAGACCCCTAGGCGTCGAAAAAGCAGTAAACGGTTTGGCGTGTTCGGATAATGGAACTTGCCAATATCCCTTAGACAAATCGAGTTTAGTAAAGAAATGAGATTTCGATAGTCTCGTAAGTAGCTCTTCTAGTAAAGGCATAGGTTCAGCATCAAATTTCGTCACTTGGTTCAATTTGCGATAATCCACGCAAAGACGTATTTTATTGTCTTTTTTTCGTACAATAACCATCGGCGAAGAATATGCTGATGTGGATAGTTCAATAATTTTTAACTCTATCATCTCATCCAACTCTTTCTCTTCCTGTGCTTGAAAATGTATCGGGATAGGATACGGTCTGACTCTTATAGGACTATGGTCAGTAAGAATAATGTCATGTTGAATGACATCAGTTTGACCAGGAATGTCAGTAAGGACATCCTGAAATTGTTCTAACATAGTAGAAACTTGTTTCTGCTCTCCTGGAGATAATTCGGGAGAAATTGCAACATCTTTCCATGATTCATTAGAGTGAAGAGGAATCATTGGAAAAGGTAGATTTACATCCGAGAAACTAGTTTCCTCATCCTGTATTACTGAAGAGATGAGTACTGTCCATGTTGGACTGGAAAATCGTCCGTTGCCTGGAAAACAGGTTGTAAATAATCCGGACGTTCATGGAATTCCGTGAGCATGTTGATGTGGAAGGTTTTACGCTTCCCGTCAATATCGACGATATAGTCAACATCGGAAACTTTTGATATTATATCGTACGGACCTTTCCAAGAAATAAGAAGTCTATTTTCCCTACAAGGTAGCAAGACGAATGCTTTGTCACCTGGACAAAGTTGTCGCAAGCATCTCTTTTTATTGGCAAAATCCCTTGCCTTCTGTTTCGCAAATTCAGAAGAAGCAGTTGCCAATTTGCATGCTTCAATAATCTTGTGTCTAAGTGCGATGACATATTCATAAGAGGATTTTGTGTCATCGACAATATTATCAGCAGTTATAAGATCATGAAGTAAGGACATAGGACCTCGCGGTTTCGCGCCAAAGACAAGTTCAAAGCGAGAAAATCCTGTATGTTCGTTGGCGACCTCTCTATATGCAAAGAGAGCCGCGGGTAAAACCCTATCCCAATCCTGAGGATGATCTTCTGTTATCTTACCTAGTAGGTTTTTCAGAGTTCTATTCAGACGTTCCACCATCCCATTGGACATAGGATGATAAATACTACTCAGCGATCTCTCTATCTTAAGAGTCGACATTACTTGAGACATGGTATCCGATATGAGTTGGGTACCATGGTCGGATAATATTTCTGCTGGAAATCCCAGACGAGAAAATATTAACCAAAGAGCATCTGCGACATCAGCAGTAGTTATGCTCTTTAGAGGAACAGCCTCCGGCCAACGTGTGCACATATCAACACACGTCAAAATAAATTGGTGTCCTCTAGCAGACTTTATCTTAAATGGACCATTGATGTCTATCGCCATTTTCTGAAATGGTCGAATGGGAATGTCTGCAGCCTGAATAGGTGCATCATGGCGTGGACCTCTGGATTTAATCTCTTGACATACTTTACAAGATCGACAATAGATTCGTATGTCCTTATTCACAGCAGGCCAAAAGAAAGATTCAAGAACTCTAGCTTTAGTACGGGAAAAACCCATATGTCCAGCACACTGCGAATCATGAGCGTGCTGTAAGATTTTAACTCTCATATTTTTAGGCACAAGGATTTGAGAATGAATGGACTTAGCGGAGTCTTGGACCATACGTACAAGTACACCATTCGCGTTAATCACACTCTACACTTCTACTCCATATATACACCATCCTGCGTCGGTTGAATTGACCAAGTTTAGGGGCCTGCTTCCCCTGGAGCCTTAGAGGGAAACTACTGCTTACAGCTGCCTTTGCCTTCCCTAACTCAGGACTAGGGTGAGTTACCCATTTACAGTGGTGAGCCAGATTCCTGGGTCCAGCCTACGCAGTTTTGTTGTGTTGAGAATCACATTTTACAGTTGCAAGAAAATTTGTTTGACCACATCAACACCAGTAGGACAGCTATACAATCAATGTCAGCTTGACCTGTTCTGACAAGTGTAACAATATCTGGGTCAGCACTTGTTTCCTAATAAGCATTAACCATGTTTTTTTAAAACCTAACCTCGTATTGGTAGTGTTTTTTGTCCCTGTTTATTTGAAAAAAGCAAGCCTGCGTGCCTTTCGCGTGGGGTGGCATTAATTTTATATCGCGAGACTGTGGTAGTATTGCATGCGTTCCTCCGTACATCTCTCTCTCTCTCTCTCTCTCTCGCTAAGCCCGTCTGTCTTTTCGTTTACGTAGTGCATAAAATGACATTAATGTAATCTAGGTCATTACGCAGTGTGTCTATCTCAAGGTTTTCTAAGAAACACAGTACCGGTTTTATTTTTTTGAAACGCGTGTAGTTGATGCAGTAGGCTTTACTAGTAAACGTGAAAGCGTTACAATTATGCAGACGGAGCATAAAAATGGGTTTTCTTTTTAGCTAGTATGACGTTCTATAACATAGGCGTACGCTATTGTGACCGCACTGTTCTTTTACCATTCTTCTTTCCTTTTATTGAATTAATTCGTTAGGCTTTACATTTACTTTTTAATTTATATATGTGGATGTAGAATGTTTCACGACAAATTCTCCCCACTTAAAACAGACGTTATATGTCAGTCTATAATTCTATATACACATAGAGAAATTTAATATTATTCCTGGTGCTTACGGTGATTATCATCACACGGATGGCGGCTTAGAAAATCCGCTCCCAGGTTGGTTTTTCCAGAAATATACTCTATGCTGATTTGAAATGGCTGCAAAAGTAAGGACCATCTGAGTAACCTCGAATTTTCATGCCTAGCCTGCGCTAGAAACGACAAGGGTTTGTGATCCGTTTGCAACTTGATAAATATTGAATTTCTTTATCGCCCATATTACTGCAAGACATTCTTTTTCGCTAGTTGAGTAATTTGTTTCAGCTTTATTCAACTTTCTGCTAGCATATGCCACTGGGGTTAATTCCCCATTCAGTGCATCTGATTTCTGTAACAGGGTCGCGACCAACCCGATATTACTTGCATCCGTTCTCACAATGAATTCTTGACTTAAGTCAGGTAATTTCAACACAGGTTTGCTTGTGAGCTTTTCCTTCAATTCCTGGTATGCCAATTCACATTGTGCTGTCTATGTAATTCGATCTGGATTTCCTTTGCGTGTCAAATCAGTTAACGGTGCACATATGGAATTAAAGTTTTTGATATACTTTTGGTAGAAACCACATAATGAGACAAAAGATCTCACGTCTTTCTTGGTTTGTGGCCTCGGGGCTTTCTTTAGTTTCTCTAAATTCTTGGGGTCAGGGGTCATGTTTCCCTGATGGACTGTGTGTCCCAAGAATTCTAATTCTTTACATCCAACGCAACATTTGGTTGGTCGGGCTGTCAAATTCGCTTCTTTAAGTCGATTAAACAGCATGTTCAGAGAGTCAATGTGTTCCTCAAATGTTTCGGTTGCTATAAGGATATCATCCATGAAATTTGTGATGCATGGATTATTCAGAGGATCCAACAATTTTCTCATCATTCTAGAGAAGACACTAGGCGCATTCTTCAATCCAAATGGCAATCTGTTAAACTCATAGTGTCCCTCTGAGGTACTAAAAGCTAGGTATGGTCTAACCTCAGGCTTTACTGGAATCTGATAGTATCCTTTACTCAGATCAACTTTTGAGAAATATTTAGCTTTATTTAGCCTGGCAAACAACTGATTTGTATCCGGCAATGGATCCACCTGACCTTCTGTGATAGCATTCAGTCTCCTGTAATCTATACAGAGTCTATGTTCTCCAGAGGGTTTCCTTAAGAGCACCACACTGGAACTATACGAAGATTCACTGTGTGAAATTATTCCCTCCTTCAACAAATAGTCTATCTCTTCCTTCAAGGCTTTCTCCTTAGCAAAAGGAATCGAATAGGCTTTCATACAGACAGGTATGGGGTCTATCAGTTTCATATCATATTCCAATAAGTTTGTATGCCCCGGTCGGTCCGTTAACACCTCTGTATGGTCATCTAGAACCTGTTGCAATCTCTCCTTCTTATTTTTTTTGTTAAATGTGTACTGATTTTCACCTGTGCCGCTGTCTCACAGGGATGTAATGGATATTCAAATGATGAAAGTGGTTCCTTTTTCATCTCCATTGCAATGGACAAGGTCAACAAGTGTGTCTCTTCCTGATTTTCTCTTTCCAAATATTTCTTCAGGAGATTCACATGATAGATTTTTTCTTTCCCCTTCTTATCTATCTTATAATTTGTTCTAGACACCTTCTCTAGAACTGTATATGGACCTTGCCATCCAATTTGTAACTTATTCTGACTACCGGGTAGAAGAAGCAGTACCTTCTCTCCCACAGCCAAATCTCTGTCTTTAGCTTTCCTGTTGTAATAGGCAGCATGTTTTTTCCTGGCTTGTCTCAAATTTTCATTGGCAAGTTTCCAGCCAGTTTTTAAACGAGTGGTCAGCTCATTCCAATATTGGTATGAGGATGTAATATTTTCCTCTGCCTTTTCATCAGTCCACGTTCTTAACAGAGTTACATATGGACTTTTAAATTTGGAAACTTATTTTTCCTGGCACATGTCAGGTCCTTTGCACTCGAAGCCCTGTTGTGATGACTTTTCTTCCCAGAATCATCATGCACAAATCGACCACTACCAATTTTTCTCTTGGGGCTTTCTCCCCCCGTAGAATTCTTGATGAGAGATTTCCTCTCTACATCTTCTTCCTCCAGTTTACATAAGTCCGATTGAGGGCTTTTTGGCTTATTCTGGGGTAAGACATCTTTTTGCACTCGCCGCATAGTGGCCATTGTAAAACAGTCAATTGAAGATTGTCCGTGAAAGGGGGCTTCCCATTTCACTTGGTCCACTTTATTATTCTTTCTATTGTCAGGCCTAAGTTTGCCCCGTGGCGTGTCCAGGTCCTGATCAATGTTCCCACTTGTGGGTGTTCCCTCATGTGCTATGCTACACCTTTCTACAAAATTCACAATGTCCCACCTTGCCTTGGGCCAATAATAATTTTGAGCTACCTTTTGGATGATGGTACCTATCTTCTCATGGTCCCCATCTTTTCTCACATGTAAGCTCCTTATTAAGTCTGTCCTATACCTTTTAGGAAGTACCAGCTGTCCCTGACCTTTGGATCTAGTTCCAGTCTTTCGGTATATCAGTTTGTTCTTCATATAGAAGTCTCCTTTTCCTGGAGGTGTGGGACAATGGGACAAATTCCTAAAACAAGGCTTGAGGGTCTTATCCCCAGCCTGTGCCTTCCTCAACTCTTCTGGAGTGGTATTTAACATAATATCCTCCTCCTGTCTTGAGGTCGACCTGACCTGAAGGGTTGCCATATACACAGGTTTCCTTCTGCAAGGGTCAGTGTCATGATTGTCCATCTGACAATTCTTACACCACCTTTTTCCTTGGTTGAAAGATTTTCTTTCATCACATTTCCTTTCATCGAATTGTGGGGTTTTATTTTTATTGTCATACCGTGGCCTATCAAACTGGTGCTTACCTTTGTTCTGGTCTCTAGGATCAAATTTATTAAAGTTCTGTGGTGCCTTAAAATTATCTACCTGTTTCTTTTTATTACCTGATACCTCTGCCTGAGCTGCTTGATACCTTTCAGCGACATTCAGTAACTCACCCAGTCTCTCTGCACCTTGTTCCATGAGAAACTTTCTCAGGTCTGGAGCCATGGACTCTCTTAGTTGTTCTATAAGGATCATTTCCTTAAGATCTTGGGTTTTCCCCAGAGAAGTCCATTTCTCCAAGTATGTCTCTAACCGTGCAGAGAACTGGTGATAGGTTTCACCTGACAGTAGTTTAGCATTCCTAAATTTTTTTTCTATAAAATTCACCATTCTTTTCATATCTTAACAAAAGAGCCTGCTTTAGCATGTCATAATTTTCTTGATCATCTCTGCTCATTTTGGCGAAAACATCATAAGCCGTACCATGAAGCCCTTGAGATAACTTTAGGCTCCACCTTTCTCTCTCTAACCCATACGTGGTAGCTAATAGTTCATATCTATTTCGATAGCTCTCGATATCATCTTCTTTCTCAACAAAATGATCTAAATGAAAGTTCATAGCTGAGGTTGAGGATCCCTGACTAGCAGAGGCATCAGAGGTAAAGGGACTGGCACCATTTTCAGGAGCATGGCCTTGAAATTCCAACTCCCTTAGTCGTAACTCGTGCTCCCTTTGTAATCTCTTATCTTCTGCTTCCCTCTCTGCAGCTAATCTTTTGTCTTCCCTTTCGGCAGTCAATCTTTTTTCTTCTACCTCCAATTGGAACTTCTTAGCTTCAGCCTCCAATTGTAACTTCTTAGCCTCAGCCTCTAATGCCCTAGCCTCTTTTTCAGCCTCAATCTGCAACCCCTTAATTTATTTTTCAGCCTCTAACTTTCTTTTAGCTTCTTTTTCTAATCTTTCAGATTCTAATTTTCTTTCTGCTTCAAATTTTCTTTCTTCACGTTCAATATATTTGTCACATTCAGTAGTGACATAAGCAATCATAACTTGCCCGTCCATTCCTAACTCTTTAGCAGCCTGCATAGCAGCAGATCGAAATTTTGCCAGGTCCGCCATTTTCTAACAGGCAAATGTATACAATATTTAACCAAACAATTTTATCTATGTCTAATTAACTAAGGACAACCACAAGCACTGAGAGCTCAACCTTATTTTTCCACCCAAGAATACCTTTTAATTTTTATTATTTCCAGAAGTGAATTACTCCCAATATATATGCTAGGGGAAGGTTCAATATCCCGGACGAGCCCCCAATATATGTGGTAAAGTGGGAGGT
Source organism: Oreohelix idahoensis (assembly GCA_024509875.1). Lineage (NCBI taxonomy): Eukaryota > Metazoa > Mollusca > Gastropoda > Stylommatophora > Oreohelicidae > Oreohelix > Oreohelix idahoensis. The sequence goes on from JAMPIV010004644.1 coordinate 384,390, forward strand.
TATAAATATTTATACGGGACTTAGTGTACTGACTGAGATCAGCTGTGAAGGTATCTGTATCTAATAAGTGTGGTGTGTTACAGATGACCTTACTTTGCTACCACATTTAGACCTCAGTCAGACTTATTCTGGAATATTGTGATGACTACGTTGAATGTCTAGGGTTATGATAATGATGAAGTGTATGTTCACAACAACCAACAGACAGATAAACAATTTAATTTAATCCACAATACTTTACAACACTGTGACACTCACATACATAGAACACTCTATAAGACTATCTTAATAAGTCAAGTGTAACTTTTAAAAATATGTATTAATTCCTGTCAATAATAGATATCCTGATTCAACAACAAAGTGAACCAGGAATCACAATCAAATGTAATCACAAGTTGTATGTACACAATTTATAGATAGGATCTTTGTATTGACATATATTATTATTGCAATATGTGTGTAAGTTGTGCTGTAGTACTATGAGGTAATACTGGCTTTTCAAGCTAGGTTGTTGTTTGTCATCATGACTTCAAGTGTTTGTTTCTGGTGGAAATAATATTGGAAAGGTTCACAGTTTCTTTTTATTTGAAACAAATAAATGTCCCTCTTGATTTAAGGTAAAGTCACTTTTAGAGGGGGGTATACACAAGATTGAGCTGCTCTGGCCACGAAATCTTAACTTCTGTGTGGGCGGCAGGAAACAGTCTCCACTGCTTGCTTGCTTCACCGTGTTCTTGAGAAACAACACTGGTCGATATCTTGACCAAGGAGTATGCTACCAGCCTATGGATTCAGCAAAACTCAGACCATGTGCTGCTTTAATACGTTAGTACCACGGTCCCTAAAACAAGAAGGTTGTACCTCCTACTTCAGAACTAATTTATAATCTATTTCCACACTGAAGCACAATACATAACAAACACCGAGTTCAGCGCGGTAGGCCAACTGCTAGCTTCTCATGTAACAGTATACACCAGTATTCCTCTCCCTAATGGATACAACGCCTCTGCAATTCCAGCATTATTTCCTTCTATTCAATAAGATAGGTATCATAGTACTATTTGGCAATCCCATGCAGTTATACTCCTCTCCGACAAGTTTTGTTCATGGTGGAGCAATATCTAGGCTTTGCCTCATGTTTGTTACTGAACCACACATATACAGACATAAATTATCAATTCACATTCAATTTTCATCTAAAAGAGATCAAATATTTCTAGCTTACCACAATTCAAGGAAATATTAAACAAATACGTTGACTGGCGATGAGTTATGGCACAATTCCGATCTGCCTCTGTCCCAGGCTTTCATTAGAAAAATATGAACTGGTTCTCAACGCACTTGCTTCTACCCAGTTTAATTTCAAAAAGTGGCACTGAACCGACGCTCCTAATTGACTATATTAAATGGTCTAGCCAATAAGACCATGTTTACAAAAGCATTTGAAAAAAAGTACCCTTCCTACCGTTTCCCTTAACAACCAAAAATAGTATTTGCAGTCGACTAATCATGTTTCGCCTTACATATAATTCTAGCCAATCAAATCGGATTTAACGTGGTGGCCTCATTTCCTCTAAAGCATCCAAACACGCCATTATGAGCAAATACGATCCTGTGTTGTCAGACAACACCACTATAGTATTTTGGCTATAATTTGTTAATTATTAGACTATTTGCTTAACACCTAACATATTCTTTGTCAGCAAGTCCAAAGGCACCCAAATATATAAGTTTAATGGAGCTAAGTGGCTGCGTTCAAAATGTGTATTTTCTTCTACCACCCGTTCACTTCTATACGATGGGGTGTCTTCTGTACTGTCAGGCTAAAGTCAGGATTTCAGACGTAAAACAGTATTGGGTCATGTTTCCTAATAAGCATTAACCATGTCTTTTTAAAACCTAACCTCGTATTGGTAGTGTTTTTTGTCCCTGTTTATTTGAAAAAAAGCAAGCCTGCGTGCCTTTCGCGTGGGGTGGCATTAATTTTATATCGCGAGACTGTGGTAGTATTGCATGCGTTCCTCCGTACATCTCTCTCTCTCTCTCTCTCTCTCTCTCTCTCTCTCTCTCTAAGCCCGTCTGTCTTTTCGTTTACGTAGTGCATAAAATGACATTAATGTAATCTAGGTCATTACGCAGTGTGTCTATCTCAAGGTTTTCTAAGAAACACAGTACCGGTTTTATTTTTTTGAAACGCGTGTAGTTGATGCAGTAGGCTTTACTAGTAAACGTGAAAGCGTTACAATTATGCAGACGGAGCATAAAAAGGGGTTTTCTTTTTAGCTAGTATGACGTTCTATAACACAGGCGTACGCTATTGTGACCGCACTGTTCTTTTACCATTCTTCTTTCCTTTTATTGAATTAATTCGTTAGGCTTTACATTTACTTTTTAATTTATATATGTGGATGTAGAATGTTTCACGACACTCAGACTGGGCGAAGAGAGGCTCACACAAGAAGCAGAGGTGAGGAGAAAACGTCGAAAGGAGCACCAGGAAAATAAGCAGCTGAGGGCTGTCACCTCAGGGGCGCATTCCCATAGTCAGTTATGACTGAAGGGGCTATTGTTATTATTATACTTTTGGGCGTTAGTAAAAAAAAAAAATTGTGTTGCTTTCTTTTCGCAGACTTTGTGTAATGTTATTTTATAATTACTTTACTTATTTTGTAGAGTTTTGCGATAGCTCGTTGATGAAGGCATTTTGGCCGAATAGTTAAGTCTTATCAGTAAGAGTAAAAGTTAAAGGTAGTTCCGTAGCCTATACTGTCACAAGGGAGTATACTTCTTCACACACTCTCAGACGTCGTCTACTTGAATGTTTTCAAAGAAAGCAGTAGTCAGTTTGAAGCTATTTGCATTTTTGTAGAGTTTTTCACGAATGGTACTGAAGACGGCCATACATGCTTTCTCGGTTCCTCGTTGGACAACTTTGAAGCAGATGTTCAGTTGTCATTTTATCAGTTCCACAGTTACACTCATCGGTAGTTCCTATCTTTAACTTGATAAATAGATAGTATCCCAATCTGTTGTGGTCCGTGCAGAGTCTGAAGATTACCACTTGTTCTCTTCTGTTGAGCTGGTAGTATGCATCATTTTGTGTGTGACCTGGATGTTCTACATCCCATTTGTTTCTGTATCTAATTCTGATAAAACTTATGCTTGCATCAGGTTAAGGTAGCCTTCCACCTTCCTTTGCCAATTTGTCAGCCTTTTCATTACCGGGTATGTTACAATGAGATCTACCTCAGAGTTGTGCTCCACAAACTATGTCAACGATTCAACAGAGTTGTGATCCAATGGATCCCACACGCGAGTGAAGTATGAGAGTCTTCATTGACATATTAGTTCTCAAGTTTAAGAGGTTGAGGTGACCAGTTCCCTTACTCGCTGTCTTTGCCTTCCCTTGCATCAAAAGCTGAGTCAGTTACCCATTTTTCAGCTTGGTAGTCACCGCTTCGATACCCAGTTTCAAACTAGGACCCTTTGCCTTGAGAAGCAAACGCGCCATCCATGACTTGTCAATTTTGTCTGATTCTGAAACCTGAAGGTTTGATACCAAATTATACACATCAGTAATTCTTATCTTTAGCTTGTTAAATAGATTGTATTTCAATCTGTTGTTGATTGTGAGGAGTTTTCTTCTTCTTCATACACTCTCAGATGTCCACATGAATGTTTTCAAAGAAATCAGTAGTCAGTTTGAGGCTATTTGAATTTCCGTCGAGATTTTTCACGAATGTTACTGGTGTCAGCCATACGCGCGTTCTCTGTTCCGCATATGTTGGGCAACTTTGTAGCAGATGTTCAGCAGTCTTTTTATCAGTGCCACAGATACACTGATCGGTAGTTCCTATCTGTAGCTTCTTGAATAGATGGTATCTCAGTCTGTTGTGGCCAGTGCGGAGTCTGAAGTTTACCACTGTTCACTTCTGATGAACTGGTAATATGCATCATTATTCTGGTGACCTGGATGCTCTGCTTCCCTCTTGTTTCTATATCTTCTGCTGATAAAACTCTTGACTTCTTCATGTTATGCTTGTATCAAGCTGATGTAGCCTTCTTATCTTACTCTGTCAATCTATCCGCAACTTCATTGCCTGGGATGTCGCAATGAAGAACGATTTCTCCACTCCAGTTCTCTTTTGCATTAGTTACTGAGCTGTCTGTGTGTGCATGGGTCAAAATGTTGCTAGGGTAACAAATATATCACAGGCTGATTGCTCTTCTAACATCATCCGCAAGAACTGTGATACAATGCTCTCTAGTGGCGGATCTACATTTTGGAGGCCTTGAAGTTTGAATGCTGGAGTGGGTCCTTTTATTTTAAAAAAAAGTGTTGGGAGATGTGGAAAAACGCATTATAGAGATAAAACTGGACTTGTGGGACCTGAAGCTCAAGCTTCATTGGCTTCATAGAAGATCCGCCTCTGATGTTCTCCGTTCAGGGTCTTTCAATGTCTTCATTATCGTTTTCATATCTGTATTTATTTCGCCTCTTTTCTGTTGTTAACCCCTCAAAGCCCGAGAGCTTCTACAATTGAACGCTAAATTTTATACTTAACTCATGTTTCTAAGACTGAATACGCATTTTAGAATGTAACTTTCTATAAACATTTGAAGGCCGTTCATTTGCTTATGAAATAACCCATATTTGACCAAGTGGGAATTAATACTTGTTTTTTTTTATGTATGCTGGGTCATATATGGGCCGCTGGGCCTTAAGTAAGGCTGTTTCTATTTCTCTTGTCCTGTGGATTCCAAAGACGAGAACTGTTTTGTAATGCTATCAGGGGGTTTCCCAATGTGTGTTCTATATATCACTAGCGTCTTCTTCTCATCCATTGTTCTACTTGTTTGGTTCTTTACTCAGTTCCCCAATGGTGATCATATCATGCCTTTTCCATCCTTCTAATCTCCGCAAGCAACCATTTATGAACATCTGTGACTTCTTGGTTGTCGTTTATTGTTGTTCTCCATGATTTAGAGCACTGGTTACCAAATTTTTGTTCTTGGGCTACACTGAAAATGAACATTGTCTCGCGCGACACCAAATTTTTACTGATAAATACCTTCAAAAACCAGAAATCATCTCCTAGTGGTGTTTTATTCATAACATAGAACACAACTACTTTATAAAATGATCATGAGATATTCAGAAGGTATAAAACAATACAGCTACATAAAATTATGATTAATTCACAAAATATACAAATTCACTGAGTGATGAGAGCTTGTTTTTGTAGGGTAATTTCATTTATATTAGATCTTATTTGAGACAAACAAACTCTCATCTCCTCATCTACACAAAGAAGCCTTTCTCTTTTCTGGTCTTTGATATCTGTCAGAGCTGAAAATCCCTGTTCACAACAATATGTCGTGGCGAACTGTATTCATTTGATATTTTAAAAAAAATTATATTACTAAATAAAATCTATTCAATGGATTTATAGATATATTTCCCATATTATATTGCAGGGAAGTAAAAGTATAACATAAATAGTTAAATGACCTTTATATTTATTTTTGGCTTATTAGAAAATCTCTCTAAATCCTTGATTGTCTTTGAACATTCCGGCCACATCTGCCATCCTCTTGCGTCGCACCGTCTGAAAACCACCGATTTAGAGTCATACTGTAGTACCGCTCTGACACAACTTAAATATTCTTACTTTTGTGTTGGACTTGATTTCTTGTGATTAAAATAGGTTAATACTACACATTATGTATGATATCTTAATTTTTGCTTACATATCAATGTTTTGTTTCAGGTAAAGACAATAGTAACATCAGAACGAGTGTCTATTATCATCGGATGTATCTTTTTCGTTCTAATATCAAGCTCAGCCCCTGCGTTTGTGGTCAACAAACTTGATATAACGTTTTACCCAAACAAAAACAAAACCCTAATTGGTCTTGTTTATGCTGAGAACAGAGAAAGCGTTGAGAAAATATTTTTCTCTATAAACTACTTCTTTGTTCCATTTAGTGCCTTTGTTATCATCACAACTTGTACTATAACACTTGTTGTGAAATTTCGGAACATAACAAAATGGCGGACAACATCTACGACGTCTGCCCAAGCTGACAATGTTTCAAACCGTAACCAAAAAGTGGCCAAAATGGTTGTCATGATTTCTACACTTTTCATTGTCTGTTTTCTTCCCATGAGTGTCTGTTTTCTTACTGCAGCTTTGGTGCCTGGATTTTCAGTTGATGGGAAATATAGGAATGTAGGGGTGATATTTAGTGGCTTTAGTTTTGTCATGGAATCTATAAATTCGTCAGCAAATATTTTTATTTATTATTATATGAGCACTAAATACAGAGATAGTTTCCGCCAGGTGTTCTGTGATGAAATGAAATAACCCAGTGCAACATTTAAGTGAGCTGTGAAATAAACTTTAGGTGCGGTGATTAATACAGAAAGAAAGATAAAAAAGGGGAAGCAAATGCATGCTCTTTAATGCTTCTTGCTCAATGTCCAACACAAAGAGACTCCGTTCACAACAAAAGCGTGTAGTGCGTCTAGTCTCTGACAACTGCCTAACTCAGTGTGTAGATCTTTATAAAAATTTCCAAATACTGCTCTTAAGAAAGCGCCTTCTGTTTAACAAAGCTAAATTTGTTCACAAAATCCTGTCACATAATGCTCCAGAATACCTTTGGCCAATGTTCAAATACTGTACAATGATAGACGCAGTCAACGCTTTAACAAATTGCAAGTGCCCAAACCTAGACTTGACTTATTCAAGAAAAGCGCAGCGTACTCTGCTGCTCATCTTTGGAATTGTCTTCCACATAACCTACGAAACAACCTCAGTCCCCTATTCATACAATCGTAGACTATTCGAATACTTTATGAGTTCTGATTACATGCCCCCCTAATCGGATTATCTTTTCTTATAATATCTACTCAACGTGGCTAAAGAGGAATGGCTCAACGCGCAATGCAAAGAAATCGCGAGCAAATAAAAAAAATAAAAAACAGTGATAATAAAACTATCCACAAAAAAGTAAGAGAAATATCAGGGTAGCGTACCTGCATTAAAACAGGATGTATAAAGTCAAAGGAAGGAAATATTCTAATGGACAAAGAAGATATTTTATATAGATGGTCAGAATATGGACAAAGAAGATATTTTATACAGATGGTCAGAATATATAGAGGAGCTATATGATGATGATAGAGGCGATAAACCAAACATAAGAAAAAACATGGAAGGTCCGCCCATATTGAAAGACGAGGTTGAATATGCTTTTAAGAAAATGAAACATGGTAAAGCACCAGGGCCTGACAATATTCCTGTAGAAATCTATGAAGCACAATGAGAACTTGGCATAGAGGAAATAACAAAACTCCTGAACAAGATATATGACACAGGAGAGGTACCCCCAAACATCTGCTGATCAATATTCATCACTATACACAAAAAACCAGGAACAACAGAATGCAAATCACGTAGAACAATCAGCCTAATGAGCCATGTCACCAAAATACTCCTTCGCATCATAATGGAAAGGACAAGAAATAGAATACGGCCAGAAATTTATGAAACACAATTCGGTTTCGTTGCTGATAAAGGTATCAGAAATGTAATTTTCACACTATCAATGCTCATGGAGAGATGTATTGAAGTACAAAGAGATCTTTATCTATGCTTTATAGACTACTCAAAAGCTTTTGACAAAGTGAAACCCCGAGACCTTTTTAATATTTTACATGAACTAAATATAGACGTGACAGATCTTAGGATAATAAGGAACATATATTGGGAGCAGGAATACGCGATCAGATTTGAAGGAGAACTAAGTGAATTCAGAGTAATTAAAAGAAGAGTTAGACAGGGATGTGTGTTATCTGATCTTTTTAACATATACAGCGAGACGATGCTTCGAAACATTGAACACCTCAAGGGAATTAAAGTCGGAGGACGAAATATCAACAATCTGAGATATGCAAATGACATAGTTTTAATAGCAGAGTCAGAGGAAAATCTACAAATCATTCTAGACAAAGTAGTTGAAGAGAGGGAGTTGAAAGGATTATCTTTGAATGTCAGCAAATCTGCATGCATGGTAGTTTCTAAGAAAATACAAATACCAGTATGCTCTTTGAACAGCAAAAAATAAAAAATCGAACAAGTCAACCTCTTTAAATATTTAGGCTACACATTGACATCAGATGGCAGATGTGACAGAGATAAAGAAAAGGATCGCCATGTCCAAAGAAGCCTCTACTAGGATGAGCAACGTAATGAAAAACAGAAACATCACCATTTTTTTACAAAAATTCGCTTACTTAGGGGCTACGTGTGGTCCGTTCTTTTATATGGATGCGAATGTTGGACAATGAGTAAACCAAATGGTGAAAAAACTGGAGGCAGCAAAAATGTGGTTTTTGAGAAGGATACTGAGAATATCGTGAACATAGAAAACAAATGCCGACGTATTGATAGCATCAGGTGTTAATAGATCGCTCATCAAAACCATCAGGAAAAGACAAATGAAATTTATGGGACATATTAATAGAAGAGGGAGAGTGGAGGAATTAGTCTTATGTAGGGAAATACCAAAGTAGGAGAAGATGAGGAAGGCAGAGACAGATGATTGTGGAAAGCCTAAACAACTGGGCAACAAACAACAGCATGGGCAACAACAACCTCATTAGACTATCAAAAGATAGAGAAGATTGGAGGGTCATGATCGCCAATGTCTGTTCCAGACCAGGCACCTGAAGAAGAATAATATCAACTGTAGGTTCTAATGACGATGTTTGTACTTTTCAACATATTTTATGTCATGCTTATAAGTAGTTAATGTTAAAGCAGGCTGCTACATCTATCACCCATTGTTGTGACCAGCTGACAAGCGACCTAAATAAACATTTTTATCGTTGTCATACAATCTGAGTTTTGTGCTAGTGCCTAACAGCTTTCGTGTTGATGTCGTATTACATGAAACGAAGAATGATCGCCTGTCTTTGGCGTCATGAGTCAAAGCAAAATCACCATCATTTACCAGTAGCCTTTGCCCGAGAACCTGGAGTTGTGCAAGTACACAATATGATCACGTGCTTGCTACCCTGCCCTTCGAAACCGACATCTCGAGCAGTAGCTTGTTACACTAAGTAGCCTACAGTCAGTACCCAGCAGAAAGTAGCCAGAAGATAGATTTTATCCAGTGCCATTCACAATTAACACCGTTACTCCACCAAGAAGAGAAAAGACCATGGCACTACCACAGTTCCCATCATGTCATTTGGGACTTCAGGCAAATGTAATTCACACGGAGAAAACGCCTCTAACGTCACATAACTAGGAAAGAGACGTCAGGCAAATTGCCTGGCTCTACCCTAATAAGCGCGTGAACTATTGAATGGTCATAATGCAGGCAAGGCATCACTGGAAAAGGCTTGATTGGACTTCATTGAATAATATAGGGAGCCGCGCTAGCGTAGTGGTTACAACACCGCTCTGGCGACCGGGTGATTCAGGATCAAACCCGGGCGACGGCATTTGAGGATTTTTCGTCGACCGGGATTTGGACTGGATTAACTCGAGACCTGGCGAGGACATTTGAAGGAGTGTCGTCGACCAGGGACTGGCGGCTCCTGAGCCGACCCAGCTCTAATGGGTACCTCCGAAAACGGCGAGTATCTGCCTGAATGGCGAGGGACACTTGTCTCTGTACAAGAAAATAGGATACTCACGTAAAAATCAATGTCAGGTTAGACATTAAAAATAACCTGAGATTTCGCCTCGAGTATTAGCGGGCGTACGAAAAAAAAAAAAAAAAAAAAAAAAAAAAAAAAAAAAAAAATTGAATAATATTTACGGTATTTATTAATTTCTATTTTAACTGCTTCTCTTGTACAAAGTCAATCATGACACACGCTATTACAATATTATGATTGTAAAATGGTATGTCGTTACAAACGTATGTAAGAATGAATGTCAGAAGATTGTCATTTCATGTACAATGAAAGAATAATCATATTAAAGAGAACATTCGTTATGGCTATAGGTCAGCGGTTTTCAACCTGTGCGCCACCGCGCCCTGGGGCGCCATGACTGACGGTCAGGGGCGCCGTGGGTGGGCGTGGATTTTTTTCGTTTTTAGCTGTAAAGAAAACACAGAGCTGTGGGAAATTTCACTTTTAACGTTTGCCAGCCTTTGAAGTCCCGCTCCCCCGACACGCCTATTAACTTTCCGCACATTCTCCTCGCGCGACCACAGTAGGTAACACAGTAATTTTCTGTTTTCAAACGTTTTTGATTGTGTTGTGAGTTTGATATAAACAATGGAAAGATTTTTTAATTTGGCAAGTGATAGTAAAAAGCGAGAACTTGTTGAGGATGACAAGGAAAGTGGTAATGAGGAAAGGAAACGTAAGTATAGAAAATACGACGAAGGTTTCTTAGATTTTGGTTTCACGTGCACTCCTGTGAACAATGAAGAGCGTCCATAGTGTGTTTTGTGTTTCAAAGTACTCCCTGTCGAATGTTTGCTCCCTAGCAAATTGAAGCGCCATTTAGAAAGTGTTCTTAAGGATGACGTGGGCAAACCAAGGGAATGTTTCTCTGGAAAGCTGAGTCAAATGAAAGAACAAAAATCAGACAATGAAATAGATTTTAGTGCAGATATTATTTCTATAATTCAAGGACACTTATCTCAACTCAGTGTTCATTTTGAAAAATACTTTCCTGAAAATTGACAGGTTTCAATGGGTTCAGTAGTTATGTTTCTTCGGACTTCAGTCCTGCAGAAGAGGAAGAACTGATAGAACTTTCATCAGACTCTTCACTACAAGCGAAGTTTCCATCCATGGCATTGCCAAAATTTGGTATTCAGTAAAACAAGAGTTCCCAAGCTTGAGCAAGACAGCACTGAAGATATTATTTCCTTTTGCAACCTCCTATCTTTGCGAGGCTGCGTTTTCAGCAGCCAGTGGCTGTCATAAAAACCAGGTTCAGATCAAGACTTGATGTGGAGAAGGAAATGCGGGTAGTTGTATCTCAATTGGTGCCAAGATTTGAGAAGCTGAGTAACAACAAGAAAGCTCAAGTTTCACACTGAGGTGACTGGTATTTTATTCATCATATCTTTTTTTTTTAGTTTTACTGTACAAGTTTTTTAGTTATGGAGATTGAATCATAAGTGTAGTTTATCAGTGAATGATTTTCTGACAAAAATTTTAAAAAGAAGCTACTTTATCTGTGCTGTTTTCTTTTTTATAGTAAGGGTTTTCAACTTGCACTTTGTGTATATTTTTCTTGTACGTGTAATTTTTTCACAGATTGTCAAATTGCATTTAAAAAAAATTATATTGTTTAAAAGCCTTTCCAAAGCTCTCCTGCTCAAAAACAGTTAGGCTAAATGTCGAAACATCGCTCAAGTTTTTTTCCAGTTATCCCACACGGGAGCCGCAGAAAGAATGTAGTTGGTCAGTGGAGCCACGGACTCAAAAAGGTTGAAAACCACTGCTAAAGGTTATAACAGAGGTTTTCAAACTTTTTTGGTCCGCGGCTCCCTTAACCTGTGCATAAATCACCGCGGCTCCTCTCTATACTATATATTATATATAAGCAATTGTACCCAACGCTTTTCCCAAGCCACCGCGACGCCCTTAGCCGAGGGCCGCGACGCCCCTGGGAGCCGCGATGCACAGTTTGAAAACCTCTGCGGTTATAAAATTTCAGACTTGTAAACAATACGAGTAGGTGGCTGAGAAACATACAACGTGTAGGGGATATAACCATGAGAATCAAACTAATATAGAAATGCATAAGTAATATCCCTTAGACTGCGACAATCAAAAGACAGGAGTGTCACATGTCTCCACTGCACTGCAGTAGTGGTCCACTACTAATGGTCAACTTCGAGTAAAAGGGTGAGGGTTTTCAAAGGTATCAACCTTCGTTGAATATTACTCTTGGCTAAGATATAAATAGAATGATGATGCTTCTATTCCAGGGAGTCTCACAGAGATTTGTAAAATGGCAAGTATTACTGCTGAGTCATCTAAGTTGTCATAAACTTAGTATTCTCAGCCCACTTCTGTGAGAAAATATGTTTTGTCTAGTATTATAGTGAGCGCCCAGATAAGGGTAATTTAACAAAATATTAATTTAATAGCTCTATATGTGTATATGTATTTAACAAAACGAGTCATACGAGTGCAGACACCAAATTCACTCAACTAAATTATTAACTCAACTAAAGGTTTATATTTACATATAAAACAAAGACAGTTTATCGGTGAATTACTTGGTTAACAGGGTTAAAGTGAATAAAAAAAAAGTTTGTCTGGAAAAGTAAACAGTTAACCATCTTCGTGGAAGATATGGTGGTTTGGACAACATAAAGTGTTCGTAAGCAGAGCTAGTACTTAGCTTGAAATATAGCGACGATGGTTATCGTTGATGTCTGGCTCAGTCGCTTCTGGTTCCCAGTGGAGTTTTGACTGTTACTTCTCTTCATGAGTCGAGTTGTTTGGCAGCAGCACGTCCTTGCATAGCTGGCATAACTGCTCAGGTTGCCTCGCCAAGTGTCACTTAGACCCGTCTGTTTTAGGTATCTAGCGTCGACGTCTGGCAACTGGTACCAAATAAACTGAGAGAAACAAATGTATCTTTTAAGTCTCATGTCACCTAATGCAAATATCAGTCAACCACCACTTCACTCCACCATTTCATCTTCCTCAGAATTTTCCCCGCTTTCCCTGAGTATTAAATCTCAACCCACATGAAGTCCACACCTATAAAAGAACTCGAAAAGATTACATGCCTCCAGCCAATGACATATAGAAGAGACTGCAGGGCTCAGCAACAGGCCGAAAAATTCAAAAGACTAACAGACCACCCAATGTGCCATAGAATAAATGCTCTTAGAAGGCAAAGGCTCAAACGAAGTAATTTTGTAGAATCAACCAAACCACAAACGAGAGCAGTATCCATAGATGAAATATCCACTGTTAAACCCATCTACACTGCACACAAGCTTCCAGTTTGGAAACAAAATCGTTTCCCTAAAATGGTAGAAAACATTCCTGGAATTGAAAGTAAAAAGAGCTAAACTGCAACAGAAAGAAAATCCATAGCGACAAAATACATAGAGACACATTATCCACGCAACACCTGGACCCATGCATACACAGATGGATCAGCAATAAATGCAACAGAAAATGAAGGTGGGGGTGTCTTTCTGACCTTAAGCACTGGTGCAGAAAAAAGGCTGTCAGTGGCGACAGGACGATTCTCCAGCAACTTCAGAGCAGAGGCAGAGGCCTTAAAAACTGCAGCAGAGGTTATATTGACAGAAGAAAGGGCAGAGAGACAAGTTGCTTTCTTTACTGATGCACAGTCAGTAATTGCATCGCTGAAAAGCCAAAATAATACAGACCTAGATGATCTCAGAGTAGTGCTCCACAAACTTTGTCAACGATTCAAAAGTGTTGTGATCCAATGGATCCCATCTCATTGTAACATCGCCGGCAATGAAGAGGCTGACAGAATGGCAAAAGAAGGTTCACATCTACCTCAGCCTGATGCAAGCATAACTTTTGAGGAGGCAAAGAGTTTTATCAGAATCAGTTACAGAAACAAATGGAATGTAGAACATCCAGGGCACACACAGAATGATGCTTACTACCAGCTCCACAGAAGAGAACAAGTGGTAATCTTCAGACTCCGCACTGGCCACAACAGATTGAGATACCATCTATTCAACAAGCTAAAGATAGGAACTACCGATCAATGTAACTGTGGCACTGATAAAATGACTGCTGAACATCTGCTTCAAAGTTGCCCTTTATATGTGGTACAGAGAAAGTGCATATGGCCGACGCCAGTTCCTTTCGTGGAAAAGCTCTACGGGGATTCAAATAGCCTCAAACTGACTACTGCTTTCTTTGAGAACATTCAAGTGGACGTCTGAGAGTGTACGAAGAAGAAGAAGAAGAACCCACTGAGACCGAGCAAAAATGATTTAGAAGAGCGGAAGCCGTTAAATGTATCATTTTCAGGTGTGTGTGTGTGTGTGTGTGTTTATATATATATATATATATATATATATATATATATATATATATATATATAAAACAAACACACACACACCTATATATATCATGCTGTTATCATCATCCCCTCCTGCTCCCCATAAAGCCTGGGACTACTTCTAACATTGGTTACTCATTAGGGAGCGCGCACGAAGCAGCTACCAGCTCCTGCAGTTGTGGTTGATGTGGCAAGTTGTTTTATGCCATGAAGTTGCCAGCCCCATGTACAACTGTACATCAATATGCAATGCATACATGTCAAATGCAAACAGAAAATAATAAAATGGACATATGTCACGAGATTTGCTTCCCTTGTTCTGCTGTGATGATCCCACAGTGGCCAACATTCAGAGTATCTACTGAGGTTCTTCAAAGGTGTCTACCTTTTGCTCTAGATTACTCTTGGCAGAGATGTGAATTGAAGAACGGTACTTCACATCTAGGGAGCCTCATAGGAATTTATAGAAATCAAGTACTACATCCGATAGGATCCAGGCCGTGTAAACATTTTATCTTTCCTGATCTTCTTTGAGTTAAGATTTTGCTCGTTCTGCTGAGCCGCCCACAGATTTAACTCAGCAAAATATTATTTAAATAGCTCTGTTATAAGTATTTTAAATGGCTGAGACAAGGGTATAGTTTACTACTTCAACTATAAATTTGTATATTTACTGATAAAAAATTGAATAATCAATTATCGTTAACAAACGTAAAATAAATAAAAGTTGGGTGAAGTTAGTCTTTAAAACGTCCTCATAGGTGATGGTCTGATTTGAAAAGTTCTTTAATAGAGAGTTCACTTGGCAGCTTTGAATGGGTACTTAGTTGCCAGTAAGATGTCGTTTAGATTCTGCTCCAGCCGATGCTTGTTCTTTGCAGGTTATGTACTGGTTCACTCTCGTCACTGGTCAAGTCTCGTGGCCGCAAAACTTTCCTCGTAGTATCGTGGAATAATTGCGAAGAAGGTCCAGCGTCTGTTAAGACCGGTCTGCTGTAGGTGTCTAGCTTTGACTGCAGTCCACTTAAACCACTCACTTGTTCCACAGAAAGCACCACCAATTGGTACCACCGACTAGTATCAGTTGCGGAGAGAAAACAAAAGCCAGAGTCAGGAAGAACCCTCGCAAGAGGGACGTATGATGCAGAGACCTGATGAAAGTCAGTCATGGAAGTCAGGCTGCCGACACCACTTCCAACAACGAAGGCACAAATTAGAACAGGCACCTGGAACATACGAACTATGCAGGAGGACGGAAGGACAGCACTTGTAGCTTGAGAAATGAGACGATATGGAATAAAACTCTTAGGACTAGCAGAAATGAGATTAACTGGAACTGGTGAATTCACAACCAATACAAGGGAACATGTCATATATTCAGTACACGAGGATCGAGACCACACACACACACACAGAAGGGGTTGCTATTATGATGTCCCAGGAAGCCAGAAAAGCACTAATAGAAATTCATGCAACCAAATGAGAGCAGACCAGGACAGTGATTAGTTGGTGATGAAAAACATTAATCTACTAGCGTAGCCAAGAGACTAGATTGAAAGAACATTGAGGAACTTTGTTTCAACTTAAGTGGAAAATTTAAGGAAGGACTTTTTAAGTTAAATAATTAGAAATATAAATAAATCATCCTTCAGATTTTGTAAAATATTTTATTCATTGAATTCTATCATCATCCATTCTCAATTTCGCAAGAAGAAAAGATAGATGTACATAATAAATTTAATAATTGTACCCAGCTGAATTATTAATTTTATATTGTTAAAGTTTATGTTTTCTTAAATTGTTTGATTATCATAGGTAGTTACATAGCTAAGGGGCGCCTTAGGGTCTGACTTTACTTGAATACCTTCTGAAGCAGATACCTTCACAGCCGTGACTATCCTGTGATACCAGTGTTCTTCTCCAATACTGGGACGTCACTCTTTCCAAGGCAGAATACGATTTCTGTTCTTTCAGTACCTAATTATGTCACGGATTGCCTCTCCTGCTTTGCAGTAGTGGTCCAACAGTGGCCAAAACTCAAAAGTATCTAAATGGGTCGTCAAAGGTGTCTACCTTTGCATAAGATTACTCTTGGCAGAGATGTAGATCGAAGAGTAATAACGCTTCTACCTGAAGGGAGGATTCACAAGATAATTCTTTATTAAAATCAAGAACAATGCTGCTTAACGATGAACATTTGTTAACTTATATCTGTCCGTAGCCTTTTGTGAATGATTTAAACAATGGTTTTTAGCCCGTTCATGTCACCAGCTAATTCAGCGAATTTCCTCTTATAATGGTATAGCTCTGTTTAGAGGTTAAATATATATATATATATATATATATATATATATATATATATATATATATATATATATATATATATATATATATATATATATATATATATATATATATATATATATATATATATATATATATATATATATATATATATATATATATATATATATATATATATATATATATATATATATATATATATATATATATATATATACGAGGTCTGGTCAAAAAGTATCCGACCTTTTGCCAGGAAAAATACAATCCCTGTTAACGCTCCGCCTGCAAACTAGCACAGGTCCCATCACTCTTGTCAGTGTGTATGCTCCTACTCTGTACTCTGCCTCAGAAGCTAAAGATGAGTTCTACGAGAATCTAGCAGCAGTAATCAAAAGCATACCTAGGCAAGAACAGCTTGTTCTCCTTGGTGACTTTAACGCTAGAGTGGGTGCCGATAATGTTTCATGGCCTTCATGTCTGGGCAGGTTTGGTATTGTCAAGATGAATGAAAATGGGCAACGGCTCTTAGAGTTGTGCGTCCACGATGACCTCTGCGTGACCAACACCTACTTTCAGACAAAACTCCAGCATAAGGTGTCATGGAGACACCCACGATCCAAGCACTGGCACCAACTTGACCTGATTCTCGTCAGAAGGCCACTCCTCAGGTCTGTGCTCTCCACGCGCTCGTACCATAGTGCAGACTGTGACACAGATCACTCCTTGGTTTGCTGCAAAATCAGAGCACAAGCAAGAAATCTCTATCGTGTCAGACATGAAGGGAAACCACGCATTGATACCAGCAAGATGTCAGACCCTTTCATGATCGCTCAATTCACTGCGACCTTTAAGAAAGTGCTCAGTAGCCCTCAGCATGGTGATACTATTACAGAGAACTGGGAGCATCTACGGAACACCATTCAAAGTACTGCACTTGCCACCTTTGGTAAGAAAACATCAAAGTCAAATGACTGGTTTGACGCTTCATCAGATGTGATGGCACCTGTTATTGAAGCTAAGCGCAGTGCTATGAATGAATACAAACGCTCACCGAGTGCCAGAACCCTACAGATCCTAAGGGCTACGAGAAGCAAAGTTCAACAAACTGCTCGACGCTGTGCAAATGACTATTGGCTCCAGCTCAGTGAGAGCATCCAGATCGCAGCGCAAACAGGCAACATTAGACAAATGTATGACGGTATAAAGAAAGCACTTGGCCCCCATAAAAGTAAGACGGCACCACTAAAAACCATCAGCAGAGAGAAGCTAACCGATAAGGGTAAGCAGATGGAGAGGTGGGTCGAGCACTACTCTGAGCTTTACGCTAGAGACAATACCGTTACGCCTGCAGCCCTTGATGCTGTCAATAGTCTGCCAACTATGGAGGAGCTGGATGCCGAACCAACATTAGAGGAACTCAGTAAGGCCATTGATAGCTTGGCCTCTGGCAAAGCACCAGGCAGTGATGGGATTCCTCCTGATTTAATCAAATGCTGTAAGAGCACGCTATTACATCCCCTGCATAGGATGCTGTGCCAGTGCTGGGAAGAGACAACTATTCCTCAAGACATGCGAGATGCCAAGATTGTAACACTGTATAAAAATAAAGGAGACAGAAGTGATTGCAATAACTACAGAAGCATC
The DNA here is from genome assembly GCA_024509875.1 of Oreohelix idahoensis. NCBI lineage: Eukaryota > Metazoa > Mollusca > Gastropoda > Stylommatophora > Oreohelicidae > Oreohelix > Oreohelix idahoensis. The sequence continues at coordinate 402,395 of JAMPIV010004644.1, forward strand.
TCTCTTCTTAGTATTGTTGGTAAGGTTTTTGCCAAAGTTATCTTAATGCGACTACACAAGTTAGCTGAGCGCATATATCCAGAGGCACAGTGTGGATTCCGAGCTGGCAGATCAACAACAGACATGATCTTCTCTCTCCGCCAGCTTCAGGAAAAATCAAGAGAGCAGAAAAGACCATTATATATCGCCTTTATAGACCTCACAAAAGCATTCGACCTGGTTAGTAGGGATGGACTCTTTAAAATCCTCCTGAAAATAGGCTGCCCTTCTAAAATGCTGGAAATGATAAAGTCATTCCATGACGACATGAAGGGAACAGTCCAATATGCTGGAAGCACGTCACAGCCCTTTGATATACGAAGTGGCGTTAAACAAGGCTGTGTTCTGGCTCCGACCCTCTTCGGAATCTTCTTTGCCTTACTCTTGAAACATGCATTCAGAGATGCAACTGAAGGAATATGCCTTCACACTAGGTCAGATGGCCGTCTGTTTAATCTTTCAAGGCTGCAGGCAAAAACAAAAATCAGAAGGGTCACTATAAGAGACTTGTTGTTCGCTGATGATGCTGCAGTCGTCACTCAAAGCCAACAGGAGCTTCAGAGCTTGATGAATCGCTTCACTAAAGCATGCAAGGACTTTGGCCTCACAATAAGTCTAAAGAAAACGAATGTGCTGAGTCAGGATGTGGGTGCTGCACCAGTTATCCCTATCGATAACTATGAATTGGCAGTGGTGCACCACTTCACATACCTAGGGTCTACCATCAATGACAAAATCTCACTGGATACAGAAATCGACAGCCGCATTGGCAAAGCTGCAGCTACCTTTGCCCGCCTCACATCGCGTGTTTGAAGAAACTCTAAACTCACAATGAAGACCAAAGCTGCGGTATATAATGCCTGCGTCACCAGCACACTCCTATATGGCAGCGAGACCTGGACGACCTATGCTAAGCAAGAAAGAAGGCTCAATACCTTCCATTTGCGGTGTCTACGCCGCATCCTCGGCATCTCGTGGAAAGACAAAGTGACAAATGTCGAGGTGTTGTCACGTGCTGGCCTTCAAAGTATGTATACGCTGCTTAGACAGCGCAGACTTCGCTGGCTTGGCCATGTTCGCCGCATGGAAGATGGTCGCATCCCAAAAGATATCTTCTACGGACAATTAGCAGATGGCAAGAGAACAGTTGGGCGACCACAGCTGAGGTTCAAAGATGTGTGCAAGAGAGATATGAGGGCACTGGACATGGATCCAGCAGCATGGGAGGATGAAGCTGCCGATCGCACTAAGTGGCGATGCTATTTACGGCACCACCTCAGATTGGGCGAAGAGAGGCTAACGCAAGAAGCAGAGGTGAGGAGAAAACGTCGAAAGGAGCACCAGGAAAATAAGCAGCTGAGGGCTGCCACCTCAGGGGCGCATTCCCATAGTCAGTTATGACTGAAGGGGCTATTATTATTATTATTATTATTATTATTATTATATATATATATATATATATATATATATATATATATATATATATATATATATATATATATATATATATATATATATATATATATATATATATATATATATACATATATATATATATATTCGGGCTCATACGTATGCTTTCATACATGTAATAACTGAATAAACAACTACTGTTTAATTTTAAAACAACAGGTAACAAATTTAAAAATCAATTAGTATTAACAGTTTAAAATAAAGGAAATGCTGGTGAATTTTATATAGGAATCAAATAGTCTCTTCGCGGAGATTTAGGGTGAGGCTATAGTGCAGAAAATTATGTCCGGTTGCTGGTACTTTTTATAAGCACTTAACTGATATAAGTGGGTCCTGCAGCCGTTTTTTCGTCAGTTCTTCGGTGGTGAGGGCTCTTCTCTACATAACTTGTCCCATTTAGGCGGTGGGTGTGGATTGCTTGCTGTTCCCTCACAACTAGCTTTGTTCCACGAATTTTTTTAGACAAAACAGAAAAACAAATGCCTCTGCTAACTACATTTGTGGGCTGCCAATTAACAGGCGCATGTTAATCTCTCAGAAGAATTAAATTTTCAAGTACACAGTGTAGCTCAGGAAAAATGATTAAAAGTCACCAATATTCTTCCGGGTATTAACTGGGAAAATGTGTCTGGACGGCGCGAATAATGAGTTGCCTGAGTTACAACTAACAAAGTGCATATATCTCACAAAACATTATACACTTTAGGCACATATGATGTAATCATCAGCCATCACTGCTCCATTCAGAGTCTGAGGTCACCTCTGCTGTCGGTTTTCCGCACGACTAGCCAGAAGAAATCACCAGCACTTGCTGTTGTTGTTTATGAATAAACGATTTCCGTATGTTGAGGTAGCCAGCATCATAAATAACCAGTTAGCAAGAAAAACATGACAAATTCACATTTGTAAAATAATTGTTACACTTACCCAAAATTGTTGGGAATTCACTATCTCCTAGCACAGTTTAGAATGGACACATGCAATTTAGGTTATATGCTCTCGAATCACTTGGTCTGGAAATTTTGAATCCCTTTTATGACAGGTGAATCTGCGAAACACTTGGTCTGGGAAAGTTTCTCTTATGACGGGTGATCCAATTCCTTAGGTATCCAGTTCTAATATTTAAAGTCCTGGTCCGTTAAGTTTTCAGTCTCTGTTTTTATAAAAGCGGGCTTACTTTTTAAGGTTTTAAGTTTCACATTCGATCTGCCACTTATATGTATGGAATTCTAGGTCCGATCCTTCTCTTCTTGGCTTTTGGGAGTTGCTCGTTTGAAGTAATATATTTTAATGTTGTGCTTAAAAAGATGCACATATTTTAAAAATAATTTCGTGATTTTAACCATGACATATGTTTCTGTTTCACCACGTTGTACCTTAACCAGTCTAAGACACTAGTTTTAAAACCTGATAAATAATATTAGACAGGTGTTAAAAATGTATGGTAGCAGTGGCGCTTCTAGCGCGTCCTTTTCAGGACAAGTCCTTTTCGGGGCTTCATTATGAAGGTAGATAGAAAATGTTAGCCCCTTTTCAGGACTTAATCTCTACTCATGCTGTCAGGCTACTTCGTGGATGATGATAGAAGCTAGGGTACATTCCAGGGTATAATTTTTATCAACAGTACAATTCCTTATTGGAGTTCACTAAACTGTGTTCTGATATAAAAATAAAAATTAAAAAACCAACGGACTTAGGTTTATGTTGGAAGGACGTGCCTAGCCCTAAGAAGGCAACAAGTCATGTGGTAACCAAATATAAAATACTAGTTCTGGTACCAAGAGAGGCCACGTAGTTTAAAATAACTACCAAGTGGAAATTATTATCATTTAATGGGAGATTACCTGACATGGTATGCAAACAGAGTAATGCAATACTAGTTTTGAATATGAATATAGTTGTATGTATATCAATCAATCGATCAATCAATCAATCAATCTATCTATCTATCTATCTAACTATCTATCTATCTATCTATCTATCTATCTATCTATCTATCTATCTGTCTGTCTGTCTGTCTGTCTGTCTGTCTGTCTGTCTGTCTATCTATGTATCTATGCAAGGCTACTGACCAGTGTTTAACCAGCTGTACCACAATAAATCAAGTAAGACAGTATGATGAAAAGTCAGTGAATCTAGACAAGCAAATTCATAAATCAGTGATTAACTTTATTTCATTAACTGTGAAGAATTATTATTGATCCTAACTAAAGACAGAATACCACAAGATTAATTTCAGCCAGGAAAGGAGAGCTGTCCTTAGAAATATACTTACTTATTTAGTCGTTCCCCTTCTACCGTGAGGTGTAGAGGAGAAATATACAGACTAAATATTTGTGAATATTTGACAAATGATTTTATTAATTTTATACCTCAATCAATTTTGAGTTCAGTGAAAATTTCACAAAGAAAAGAAAACTTGTACAAAATAAATTATAAATTTTACCAACAGACTTACTTGGATTATTTAAGTTAAATTTCAGTTCTTATTGGTTAACAGGTTAGTTTAATACCCCTAGCAGAGCCTAACACTATAAACAGAGGAGGATCTTGAGAGGAGCATTTAGGAACCTAGGATAATACACTATCATCATACCTAGGAACTTATACAGCTTGATATTACCTTTGATGTCAGTTCACCCTTACTCTCTTCAAGAAGGGGGTATTTCTTATAAGACCAGACTATTATCTGGCACTATCCTGGTATCACATTATACAACTTTGTGTCCAGGATATCTTTCATTTAAAACTATACCAACCTCTCGTGACAATGAGGAATAATCTACCTTTTGTGTAATGGCCCACTACTACTGTAGCGGTCCTTACAGATAAGGGACGACGTAGCTTGGTAAAGAGAACTGGTGCAAACGGAGCATGGGCGTTTCCCTTATTAGCTTGGTAAAGAGAACTGGTGCAAACTGAGCATGCGCGCTCCTCTGTTTAGGGGTTGGGTGAAGTATTTGTACTCCAAGCAAAGGCCACTCACCAATGTACTCGTAATAGGGTGATGAACTAGGCACGCATGTAGTTACGTGCAACCCAACTGTGAATGGGTCGATGAATTTTGCGACCCTTCCCCCATGGAGGTAATCAGGCCTAAGGCTTCAGCGTAGGGCCTGAACTAACCGAGGTTAGCTGTAAAGAAAATACAAATAACTCATATATCATCGTGCTAAATAAACATAAATATTACAACACGTCACAACAATAAACAGGTCTTAACTGGATACAGGAAAAGAATACACGCCTCCCCTTCTATTAATCTTATCAAGGCTGAACTGCGCTGCAGTTTTCTTACTCTCCACCGCTCACCGTCTGCTCAACAATAAGTGCAGGGCCGGCATATTGTAAGTTTTGCATAACACTACACCCCTCGGGTACCGGCGTCTAACGCGGGAATGATTTCATGTATGTTTACAAACTGCCCTTCCCACTCCCTTTGGCGAGCCATGACCTTAAAATCAGTCAGGTCGGCTAACCCACCTGGCTCTACAAATTCGACACATTTAAACATTACATACAGCATATGACGACAAATTGAAGTATGTACCAGTTAAGTATACAAATTGCATTTAAAATACCCATTAATACCCAAGTATGCACTTAGATGCAAAGTACATGTTGCGAAAAAACGTTATGTACACAAACCGCCACTGGGGCCAAAAAAGATTACATTTGCTCAGGTTAACCTTTTGTGTGTGTTAAATATGTCCCTCTCTCTAACATTCCGTTACATAGTTATATATATATATATATATATATATATATATATATATATATATATATATATATAATCTATATATATATATATATATATATATATATATATAATATATATATATTTATATATATAAATATATATATATATATATATATATATATTATATATATATATAAGCTAGCGAAGTGGTTACAACACCGCTCTGGCGACCGGGTGATGCAGGATCAAACCCGGGCGACGGCATTTGAGGATTTTTCGTCGACCGGGATTTGGACTGGATTAACTCGAGACCTGGCGAGAACATTTGAAGAAGTGTCGTCGACCAGGGATTGGCGGCTCCTGAGCCGACCCAGCTCTAATGGGTACCTCCGAAATCGGCGAGTATCTGCCTGAATGGCGAGGGACACCTGTCTCTGTACAAGAAAAAAGGGATACTCACGTAAAATCAATGTCAGGTTAGAAATTAATAATAACCTGAGATTTCGCCTCGAGTATTAGCGGGCGTACGAAAAAAAAATATATACATATATATATATATATATATATATATATAATATATATATATATATATTATATATATATATATATATATATATATATATATATATATATATATATATATAGTAAGTCGATTTTTCTTTTAATGAACTATATCAGACATCAAGTCCCACAACCATTTGGCTCTTATAACTGGTAGTAGCATACAATCACAATAAAAACTGGCTATAGCTTTAGATCTCTTGTTGAATGTTTGCTGTAATTTCTATATAGTAAAATAAAAACCTTTATGAAGGCTTACTCTGACTTATCACATATCCCAAGCACAAAATTTATACTAAGTACCAATTTCTAAACTTGTTTATCGCAACTGTCAGAATCTCCCACTCTTATAATCAAAGCAGGCAAGCAGGTGTTAAGTCTGCTTCTATCTCCCGGCAAGAATTTTAGGACTGAAGCAATAAAAGATAGACAAGGCTGCCTATATACAATGAGAATTTGCCACAGGTATTCAGCGTGATTTGAACACCTGCATAGAGGAGCAGAAAAATAGCACGCAATAGTTACTCAGAGACTTCTCTAGGAGACCTGCTACAAAAAATGTTGGCGCAACAGGGAACTCTTTGTGACCGTCCCCTCACAACGCAGGTGTTTCGGGCAAATTCGTTTCCTTGCCGGCCTGCTACGTAACATGACGGAACTCTCTCTAGGAACTGTTTCCGTGTCAAAGACCCGGAACTTTTTGCCGCTATTTCTCCAACTGAGTGTCGGGCTTTTGACTCATGGTCAAACGAACTCTAAAAAAGATGTCGCTGTCCACGACAGTGAGTCCGGGACGCGTCAGTTATCTCCTACCTGCATTACAGAAACAGGGAAATGAACCTATCAGTTCCAGAATGACAAGTCAATTACCTCGCTTGTATCTACAGAAACGAAAAGAAGTGAAATGGGCGTGACAAAATCAGACAGAAATTAGGAGGGATGGTAGTTCAGTCTAAGTGGCCAGAATTTAAAATCCATGTTGCCACACCGCTCACAAATGACAGGTAAAGATATAGAACGATCGCTCACACATGACCGGTAAAGATAAAGATCGACCGCTCACACATGACGGGTAAAGATATAGAGCGACCGCTCACACATAACAGGTAAAGATATAGAATGACCGCTCACACATAACAGGTAAAGATATAGAATGACCGCTCACACATGACATTTAAAGATATAGAGCAACCGCTCACAAATAACAGGTAAAGATATATATTGACCGCTTACACGTGGCATTTAAAGATATAGAGCGACCGTACACAAATGACAGGTAAAGATTTACAGTGACCGCTCACACATGACAGATAAAGATATAGAGCGACAGCTCACAAATGACAGGTAAAGATATAGAACGAGCGCTCACTTATATGTAAAGGTATAGAACGACCGTGTACACATAGGTAAAGATATAGAGCAACCGCTCACACACAAGTTAAGGTTTAGAGCGACAAATGACAGGTAAAGATATCTTTTGACTGACTTTTCCGATCCCCTAGGATACGAGTTTTCACTCTGTTTTCCTTGTGCCAGGTAGTGAAAGGTACATGTCTTTTTCACTTGCATTGTATCTCCACACAGAATGTTGGTGATGGAGGGGTTTAGTGGTAGCAATTGCTTCCGCAGGTCTGCTAGTGCCAGGAATTCCAGGAGGTGGTGTTCGACTGTTTCTTCCTTCTGTCTGTTACAGTAGTTGCAGTTTGGTGAATGGTCTCTGTGGAAATTCTTGTTGAGAGGTACATGTCTTGTTCTCAACCTGAAGATTGTACTCTGGTCTCTGCGGCTTAAATTGTTGATACTATCTCTGGGGTTTGGCTGAGATATTTCGGCATATAGTGCTCTTGCAGTTGAGCCGGTAGCCCAGCGGTCCACGATTTTGTGGTTCTTAAGTTGGTGGGAATGTTCGGTTGCGGCATACTTGATCGTTTCTTTGATAATTTGTAGGCACTCTCATTGCCTCGGATGCCTATATGGCCTTGTATCCACTGTAGAGTTGTGTTGATGCCATATGAGGCAAGTACATTGATTTCTTTAAGTATGTTAGCTGTGGTTTTTTCAGCTGATGGGATCCACTTCGCAAGGACTTGTAGGGCAGATAGCGAGTCAGAGAAGAGGACTAGGTTTTTTGGATGTGCTGTTGTGTCTTTGTCTTTGTATCTTGTGATAATGAATGACAAGGCTTCCGACATGGCCTAAATCTCAGCGTCGTAGTTTGAGCAGTATAATCCACAAAGTGTAGACAGCTAGCTTGTTGTCCGGTCTGGAATTATTATGAGAGAGCCATTCCCTGCATGATGGTGTCCTTGAAAGCTGACCCGTCTGTGTACACATTGATCCAGTCTGTAGGGCAGGAGTCGATGGTTTCCAATGGACAGGGTTTTAGGGTGTTAGGGTCTGCTGACATGTTTACTGAGTGGTCAAGGAGTTTGGTTTTTAACTGGGGCAGTATAGGGATTGTATTTGGTGGACTGTCGGTCACATTTCTTAATTCTTCTCTGTTTTCTGGTAGATGGTGTCTTGTATTTAATTTTTTCGCTATGAGTATTGGACATTTTTGTTTCAGTCTTGTTTTTTGTGTCCATTTGTCTATTTGTTCTCTG